>RJWH01010149.1:0-18399 GCA_004363575.1 Solenodon paradoxus
CTGTCAGGGCCTGGCAGAGCCGTGGGTTCATCACAGCTGCATAGTGGAGAGGCTTGCAGACAGCAGCGTATCGATCGAAAGCCATCACAGCGAGGAGAACACACTCAGTGGAGCCCAATGCCAGGGACACATAGAGCTGGACAGCACAGCCCAAGATTGTGATGGTCTTGGCTGGTCCTCTTAGGTTCCACAACAGCTGAGGGGTGATACTAGTGGTAAGGCAGATGTCAACGAGGGAGAGGTGAGTGAGGAAAAAGTACATGGGCGTTTGGAGTTTGGGGTCCATGGAGGAGATCAGAATAATGACTGTATTTCCCACAAGAGTTAGGAGATAGAATACCAAAACAACCACAAAGAGTATCTTTTCCAGGTGGGGCTCATCAGAGAAGCCTACCAGGATAAAGTCTTCTCTGACACTGCTGTTGGTCACGCCCATTACCCTGTTCAGAATAAGGAAAATATAAGAATTAAGAAAGAGGACAGGTGTTGGTCACTAGTCACAATATCAAGCTAATAAATTATTTGATGGTGTACCCCAGTGGAGCAGTGGTTAAGTCCACCACCTCTGACTGAGTGAAGTCCACATACATCCCAAGAAGCCAGGTTTGAGTCCCAGGGCAAGGTGTTGGGAGGGAGGGAAAAGAAGAGTTTTTCTGAGAAAACTCTTAGAAACAATGATAACATTTATCATAGCAACAAAGAAGGAAGAAAGAAAAGGGATATCAGAAGAGTAAAACGCATTCAATTAATTTATATTTCCTAACAAATCACTCAACTTAAATGGTAGAAAAACACAGGAATATCAATGTCTAATCTATGTAAACAATATGTGTAAATAATCTGTTAATTTTTCAGCTAGAACTTTAAGCTGGGCATTTTTCTTTCAAGGGTTTTCATTATATTTATGACAGTCAGCTTTTCATGATAGAGGTAATTCTATAAAATGGCAAACATTTGGTTATTGAAAATAATAATATAAACATTCATATTTAAATATTTAATCACTGTGCACATATAATTTTAAAACACGTTTCTTTTGGGAATTAGTTAACTAATTTAGTTCAACTGTGGATTAACAAAAAACATGCATTCGATGCATTCGGAGCTAACCTTCTCATCTCCTTTGGTGTGTGGTCTTGGGAAAAGGAGTCTGCTGGTTGTTCTTGTGTATTGAGTGAAAAGGTAACCACCTCTGAATCTGAAGGAGTGAGCCATCAGGATAAGGAGGGTCTTGGGTAGTGTGAGAGAGACTGCATCTATGTACATCAAAACCATATCAATTTTTCACCTTCTGGGAAATTTAAGATATTTAATAATATTTTTAAAGTCTAAACTTTTATACACACAAAAGTTTAAAATCTATTTACTGTTACAAAGCATATTTTCCCAGAATGTAATTGCATTCCATGTTTTGGACAAATAGATACTTTTTATGTCTTATCAGCAAAAATCTCTCAGGATTTGGCACTCACTCAAAATTCTCCCTTAATGTGAATTACAAATCCTGAAATTGTTTTTTTACTTGTGAAAAGTAATATGGGAAGTGAAGTATATTAAGTAATTTTTGGTGATTAATATTTATATTAATTTTACTTAAATTCATGTGAAAATGCTACTTAGCAGAACTCTGAAAAGAAAATGAAGTCACAGAAGGGTTAAGTAAAGGATCAGACATTCAACAAGAGCAAACTAGAGAAAGAACGACATTCATAAATGAGTATATGAAAGAACCTCTAAGGAACAGACTGTGTATATACATATACATAAAATTTCTAATCCTGATAAATATACTGACAATTACAATTATATATATATACACACACACATACTTATACATACTCACATATATTCATAACCAGGTAGATAAACCCAAATACATACATGCATGTGTAAGTATTCTCATTTTCTCAAGAAAATGACTATTGACGTCAAAGGATTAAGACAAAGTCAGATTCATATCACTCTTGCTCTGCTTTCTTTAATGCAACCTGCTGGTTATTACTTCACCCTTCCCTGGAAATGAGAATTTTCCTTGTGCTTTCACTACCCACCCCCAACACAATACCTTAACAGAAATACCATGAGAGATCAACTCATAGCCATGAACTAGTCACTTATTTATCAGAATATTCATATGAATACATTCATATTAGACTTGTAAAAGAACCTTATTTCATAGTGATACAAAATTTAATGTCATGTATGGCACATAATTTCCCCTTTCCTAGACAAAATCCTTTAAATTAGAAACCCAATTTATCTTTAAAAACCAAGAATCATAGGCATGATATAGCTATGAAAACAAGGCATCAATAGAAGTGAACAAGTGAAAAAACAGGAAGTTCTCTATTTTTTCCTCATACACTGAGAATCTCATTTTGATATGAGAAAGAACTTTAAGTCATAGGGTTCAAATTAACGTTACCTTGAAAGGAAAATCAGCGCTTAAGGTCCATGGACTGTTTGTGGGGATGGTTATTTGAGGAGGAGATCCCTAATGATCATCAAGTCAGGAGAGATTTGGAGGACAGAGGACACTGAATCTGAAAAGATCTCAGGCAAACAGTTCTCCCAACTGCAATTAGTATCAGATTAGTAGCAGTACCTAAAGAAGAAATGTCCCAGGAGATCTTTCTGGTGGAGCTACTTTTGTCTTTGATCTTTCACTATTGCTTAAATCTGACCAAAGTACAAAGACAATTAACTTTTAGTCTCATAATTCCCAGTATTGAGTTGTTTGCTCATTTTTGTCACATTCATGTTAAATTGATAACATAATATATATTTTTGCCTATAAGAAGATACATATGTATAATTATATCCTCTGACTCATAACTTCAATTTCTTTTCATCCTAATTAAGTTTTCTGTAATGTAGTCTTTGCATCAAATCTACCTTGCAAAACTGCATGCCTGGAGGATCTCAACAGAGCCTTCTTTCTTAACACTTAACGGGCACCCAAATACTACTGGATATAAGACAACTACATTAAGATCCTGATGTTTCTTAATTTCAGAAGAACTCTTGGTTCTGTCTAGACATTTTTTATGTGTCTGTGTTGTCTCTTTCCTCTTCATAGTAAGCATTCAACAAATTCTTAAATCCTCCCACCCTATGCTCCACATCTCTTCATACAGGTTATTTTCCTTCTAAAAACCAAAATAAAACAGAGACTCCAAGAGGGAAATGAAAGCCACCATGACATATCACCTCCCACCTGTTTGAATGGTTATTACTGAAAAGACAAGAGTTCAGTGGAGTTGATGAGGATGTGATCAAAGGGAAAGCTTTATGCTTCATGGGAGTATAAATTGGCACTAATTATTGAATAGAACAAGGAGGTTCCACTAGAAAATTAAAAAAGAGATAATATGTGATCCAGTCACCCTAATTCTGTATATATAGCCAAAGGAATTGAAATCAAGATACTTAGAGATATCTGCACACCCACTTGTGTTCCTGCATTACATATTTGTTATAGCATTATCGTTCACAAGATATGGTAGTAACCTAAAGGTCTGTCTATCCATGAATCAATGGATAAAGGAATTATATATATAGCATATAATTTTTTAAATTTATTTTTATCGTAAAAATTATTCTACACTTTAGAATAATTTCATATGTATAGGTTCCCTGTGTTTTACATATATTTCAGCACACCATGCCCTCCACCAGATCACCAAGTGTTCATCTCCATTGTTTAGTGGGCTCCACCACCATTTACCCCCACCCACCTCCTTACTTTAGGTAACCTCAGTTCTGTTGTAAATGTTTTGGGGATGGTTATGCTTCATTTGTTTCTTTATTTTATCTATTCACATTCCACCTGTAAGTAAGGTCATCTGGTATCTCTTTCTTCTTTCGACTTGTTTCTCTTAGCATAATCCACTCTAGATCCATCCATGCTGATTCAAATGACAGGATTTCATCTCTTCTAAGGGGTGTGTAGTATTCCATTGTACATATATACCACCTCATCTTGATCCATTCATCTGACATTGAGCAATTAGTTTCCAGTTCTTAGCTATTGTGAATAGGGTTGCTATAAACATGGGAGTGCATAAGTCTCTGTGAATGAATGTTTTTGTATTTTTTGGGTAAATACCCAAAAGTGGGATGGCCAGATCATATGGGGCTCCCATATTCAACTTTTTGAGTTATCTACATACTGTTTTCCATAGAGGTTTCACCAATTTTCACTCCCACCAACAGTGTGAAAGTGTTCCTTTTCTCCACATCCTCATCAATATTGCTGTTTCTAGATTTTTTAATCATAGCCAGTCTCTCAGTTGTAAGGTGATATCTAGTTGTTATTTTAATTTGTATTTACCTGAAATCCAGGAAGTAGGAACATCTTTTCACGTGACTTTTGGCCTTCTGTATATCCTCTTCGGAGAAAAGTCTCCAATTCCTCCTCTCGTTTTTTGCTTGGATTGCCTGTTTTTCTGTTGTTGAGTTTTATGTGTTTTTGTATATTTTATTATTAAGCCCTTGTCAGAAATGTGGAATGCAAATATCTTCTCCCAGTTAATTGGTTGCTTTTTAGTTTTTGTGATGTTTTCTTTTGATGTGAAGCTTTTAGTGTGATGTAGTCCCAATTGTTTACTTTTATTTTTGTTTCCCATGATGCTGATATTGAGGCCCCAAAGGTCTCTGTAAGGTTGATGCTGTAGAATGTCTTTACCATGTTATCTCCCAAGAGTTTTATGGTTTCTGGTGCTATGTCCAAGTGTCTAGTCCATTTTGAGTTAATTTTTGTGACCTGTGTTAGAGAGTGATCAAACTTCAGTCTTTTTTGTATTGTTGTCCTGTTATCCCAACAACATTTATTGAAATGAATTCCCTTTCTCCATCATGTGCTTTTGTTCCTTTGTCATAGATTAGCTGAATGCATGCGAGTGGATCAGTTTCTGGTGATTCAGTTCTATGTGCCTGTGTTATTATTAGAGTAGCGCACTGTTTTAATCACTATTGCTTTGTACTATACAACTCAATGTCTGGGAGTGTAATCCTTCCATATTCATTCATTTTCCTCATAATTGCTTTAGATATTCAAGGTGTTTTGTTTCATACAAATTTTAAGACTTTTGTTCTATTTCCAGTAAATTAGCCCAAAGAATTTTAATGGGAACTACATTAAATCTGTATACTGCTTTAGGCAAATAACATTTTTGGTGATGTTGATTCATCCCAAATCTTTTCAAAAGCTTTCTCTGCATCTATTAATGGAAATGTCTTTCCATAACATGTATTAGCCTCTATTTCTTTTAAGAAGATTTGTAGTTTTCATTGTACAGGTCTTTCACTTCCTTTGTTAAGTATATTCCAATATATTTGATTCTTTTTACTTCTACTTTAAGCAGTGCAATTTTCTTGATTTCATTTTCTTCTAGCAAGTTGCTTACGCGTAAGAATGCAAAGGATTTCTGTGTACGGATTTTGTAACCTGACACTCTATTGTATTCATTGATTAGTTCTAGTAATTTTTTGACAGAGTATTTAGTGTTTTCAGCATACATGATCATGTTGTCTGCAACTAATGATAGTATTACTTCCAGTTTAGGGTTTTCAGCATACGTGATCGTGTTGTCTGCAAATAACGATAGTGTTACTTCCAACTTTCCATTTAAGATCTTTTTATTTCTATTTCTTGCCTAATTGCTATGGCTAAGACCTCAAGCACAATGTCAAATAGCAGTGGTAAGACTGGACAGTATTGCTTTGTTCCTGACCTTAGAGGAAATGCTTTCAGTTTTTCACCATTGACTATGATGTTGGCTGTGGGTTTGTTGTAAAGGTCTTTATTAAGTTGAGGTATGTACCTTCTATACCCATTTTATGTCGGGTTTCTTTTATCATAAATGGGTTTTGAATCTTTTCAAAAGCTTTCTCTGCATCTATTAATATGATCATGTGATTTTTCTTCTTACTCTTGTTGATATGGTATATTACATTAATGGATTTACAGATGTTGAACCATTCTTGCATCCCTGGGATAAATTCCACTTGGTCACAATGGATGATCTTCTTGATGCACTGTTGGATTCAGTCTGTAATATTTTCTTGAGATTTTTTGCGTCTATGTTCATTAGAAATATTGTTCTGTAATCTTTTTTGGTAACATCTCTATCAGTTTTTGCTATCCGTGTGATATTAGCCTTGCAGAAATTATTTGAGAGTGTTCCCAGTTCTTCATTATATTGGAGGAGTTTGAGAAGATCAGATATTAATTCTTCCCTAAAGCTTTGGTAAAACTCATTAGAAAAAAACCATCTGGAACAGGGTGTTTATTTCTAGGAAGACCTTTGATTACATCCTCAATTTCCTTGCTTAGGATTGTTCTGTTCAGGTTTTACAATTCTTTCCTGTTCAGTTTTGGTCAACTGTATTTTTCTACATATCTTTCCATGCCCTCAAGATGGTCTATTTTGTTGGCATAGGGTTGTTCATAGTAGTTCCTTAGGATGTTTTGTGTTTCTGCAGTATCTGTTGTAACTCCTTTTTCATTTCTGATTATAGTTTCGGGAGTTTTCTCTCTTTTTTTTGAGACTCTAGCCAATTGTTTGTCAATTTTGTTTAGTTTTTCAATAAAACTTTTGGTTTCATCGATCTGGATTGTCTTTTTGTTTTCTATTTCATTTCCTTCTTCTCGAATTTTGATTATTTCCTTTCTTCTAATGATTTTGTCTTTGTTCATTCTTTAATTGTTTTAAATGTTGGGTTAGGCTGTTTATGTGTGATTTTTCTTGTTTCTTGAGGTAGGCCTGGATTGCAATGATCTCTCTTAGTACCGCTTTCACTACATCCCATAGATTCTGGCAGCTCAAGTGTTCATAATCATTTTTCCCTAAGTATTTTTTAAGTTCCTCTTGGATTTCCTCTTTTAACCAAGAATTATTCAGAAGCCTATTGTTTAGTCTCCAATTAATTTGGGGTCTTCCACCCCTTTGTGCTTGATTTCTAGTTTTAAGCAATTGTGGTCAGAGAAGATACTTCACATGATTTCAATCTTTGTAAATAAGTTGTGATACGTTTTGAGTTCTAACTTATGATCTATCCTTGAGAATATTACATATGCACTTGAAAAGAGTGTGAAATCTGTAGTCATTGGATGAAGTGTTCAGTATATGTTTATTAGACCTAACTGTTCCAAATGGTCATATGAAGCTGCTGTTTCCCTAATTATTTTCTGTCTAGTTGATCTGTCCATCGTTGTAAGTGGGGTTTTCAAGTCTCCTAAGATTGTGTGCTGTTGATGTCTCTCATCAGTTCTAATAATTCCTGCTTTATATATGTATATATATATATATATACATAATTGAAGGGATATTGCATTTTGATATTAACTTGTTTTTAGGTAAACATAATAGTATTTTTTTATTTACATAAGCACAGTAGGTTTACCAATATCCTCCCCACCTTTTCTACCTTCATTTACAGTTAATTCTATTTATACCATTTCCCCCAAGCTTTCCCCGTCACTTTGGTACTCTTTGATTTGCCTTTTTGTCTCTCACCACTAAGAGCCCATAGCTGTTTGGAGTAGCTTTCTCTTTTCACATAGTGTTGTTTAATTTTTGACTTTCATTGGTTTGCTATCTCTATACACTTCATAGGAGTGCTATCACATGATGTTAGTTTTTCCCCTTCTGGCTTACCTCATGAGGCATAATTCTCTCCATTTATGTTGTTGAAAATGGCAGGATACCTCCCTTTTTGATGACTGTATAGTATTCCATTATGTGTATATATATATATATACATATATATATGTATATATATATATATATATGCCACATCTTCTTTATCCACTCACCTATGCCAGGCATTTAGACAGCTCCAGCTCTTACCTATTGTGAATAGTGCTGCAATGAACATGGGGGTGCATATATCACTTCAGAGAAGTGTTGTGTTTTTAGGGTCAATGTCCAGTAATGGGATAACTGGATCATATGGAATTTCTATTCTCAATTCTTTGAGGATTCTCCATACTGCTTTCCAGAATGGTTGTACCACTTTAGATTCCCACCAACAGTGAATTAGAGTTCCCTTTTCTCCACATCCTCTCCTGCACTTACTGTTTATTTTTTTGGATAATAGCCATTTTTACTGGTGTGAGGTGATATCTCATTGTTGTTTTGATATGAATTCCCCTGTATATAAGAGAAATAGAACATCTTTTCATGAACCTGTTGGCCACTCGTGCGTCTTTCTTGAATAGGTGTATATTAAGGTCATCATACCATTTTTTTTGGATTCCTTTTTTTTGTCGTACAATTTTAAGAGTTCTTTTCATATTTTAGATGCTTAATATATTTTGATGCTCCTTCACTTAGTGCATATATGTTTATAAGCATTCTATCTTCTTGCTGGATTGACCCCTTATTCATTATATAATATCCAACTCTCTCATCCAACTCTCTCATCCATCTCTCTCTTTTGTTATACTTTTTAGTTGGAAGTCTGTTTTTATCAGCTATAAGTATGGCTGTTTGTGCATTTTCGCAGTTGTCATTTGACTAAGTTTGTCATCCATTGACTTTGAATTTTTATTTATCTTTTGAAAGAAGTTGAGTTTTTGAATGCAGCAGGAGGTTGCTTTTGATTTTTAAGCCACTTGTCCGCTCTGTGTCATTCAACTGATGAGTTTAGTCCATTTTGGGTGGTTGTTGATATGTAGATGCTTAGTGCCATTTTGTAATTTATCTTCTGTGTGTTGTACTAGACATTGTCTTTGTTCTTCTCTTTCTCTTCTTAGGCTAATTGGGTGTGATAGTGCTTTGATTGGTTTCCCTTTTTGTTTTATTCTTTACATTTTCCCTGGAGATTTATTTTGGTGTTATCGAGAAATTAGCATTAAGAATTTTATGTTTATTTCCTATCATTATTTGAAAGCAAAATAGTCTTCCACTCATACTAACAATTCACATTTTTATTCTCTTCTCCTCCACCCCAATTTGTAAATTTGATTTCTTACTGTTTTTAGTAAAGTTTCTTTACACTTTATATTGCATCTTTTAGCAATTTTTACAGAACTTGTTTTGTGGTGATAAATTCCTTTAATTTTTGCTTATTGGAAAAGCTTTTTATCATTCCTTCAGTTGTGAATGATAATCTTGCTGGGTAGAGTGTCCTAGGCTAAAAATCCTTTTCTTTCATTCTTCTGAATATGAAATGCCATTCCTTCCTGGCCTGTAGAGTTTCAATTGAGACATGTGCTGACAATTTTATGGGGACTCCTTTGTATGTGAATTTTTTGTCTCTAGATGTTTTTAAGATTTTTTTATCTTGATTTTTCTCATCTCAATAGCAATGTGTCTTAATGTAGGTCTTCTTGGGTTTTTTTTTCAGGGACTCTTTGAGCTTAATTTTCTGTTTGAGTATTAAATACCTTTTAAATTGCTTTATCATATATGGAACCAAATATGTATATTGTGTCTCAAATTACTTCCCAGTCTTATATGCTTCAGATTTTATTTTTTAAAGGAAAGGTGCAGGCTGGAATGAAGAACAGAGACAAGAAAGCAAGAAGTAAGAAGAAGAAGACACATTTTGCTCATTTTATTTACTTGTTCATCTTGGTTGTTTCCCTCATCACTGAGTTGAGACTCCAGATATACTTGGACTACATTAGGCAGACTTAACCACTAGGCCACCAGGGCATGCCTTTTCACCTTCTTAATGACATTCAGCAAGTGATTATACAAATGTTTAGCATATACACAAATATGCTTCTTTTTCCAAACCGTATCAGTCATACTATGCAAGCACAGAGAACGGTAAGCAACGTGTATCATCTACACTTGGGAGTAGCTGTTTAATGTAATGTCTGCTAAATTATTTTCTAGCACAAGAAGTCTTGTTTTTCTAACTTTTCCTTAAGAATTTTGTTTTCTTCTCAGCAGTCTGCTCAGGGCTCCTTTCACATCCTTGTTCCTCAGAGTATATATGAGGGGATTGAGGGTGGGAGTTACAACAGTATAGAAAAGAGTAAGAAACTTTCCCTGGATATGGCCATAAGATCTCTTTGGTTGAGTGTAGATGACTGAACTGGTTCCAGAGAAGAGAGACACCACTAGCAGGGGGGAACCACGGGTCCTTAAGGCCTTGCGCCAGGCTTGAACGGACTGAATTTTTATCACTGCTTGCACAATGAATCCATAGGAGACCAATATCAATGACACAGGAAGAAAGAGGAGAACTAATGTGGCCACAAAAAGCTGAACCTCATTTGCATGGATGTCAACACATGCCAACTTGACCATGGCAGGTACGTCACATAAGAAGTGAGACAGACGGTGATGACATCAAGGAAGCCGAAGGGTGATGGTTCCTTGAATGAGAGTGTTTCCCACTCCACTGAGCCATCCCATTCCTGCTAAGGCCTTGCAGAATGATGGGTGCATGACATCATGTAGTTGAGAGGCCTGAGACAGCTACGTACCGGTCAAATGCTGTGATTGTAAGGACACATTCAGTGGAACCCAATGACAGGGACACGTAGAGTTGTATGGCGCAGCCTGTCCAGGTGATGGTCTTAGCCGGTCCCTTCAGATTCCACAGTAGCTGGGGGACAATGCTGGTAGTGAAGCAAAGGTCAAGAAAGGAGAGATTTGTGAGGAAAAATACATAGGTGTGTGGAGTTTAGAGTCCAGGCGAGAGACCAGGATGATGGCTGTGTTGCCCACAAGGGTCATAATATAGGATATCAAAACCACCACAAAAAGGATGACTTCCAACTGGGGCTGGTCTGAGAATCCAAGCAAAATAAAATACCCCCCAGATGTTTCATTGTTCGTTCCATCGACTACTAGGATAAAATAGAAAAATGGACACAGGTAATTCAATTAAGGAATTAATATTATTTCTATTTACTTATGAGATTCAAAGTAAACTCTTGCATGTCCTTTTAGGTTTACGTATTTACTTTTTAAAATTGATTTATTGATAGAATATTTCTTTATAATATCAAATAGGTGTTTTTAAATAATGAAGTTGCATAGAGAAAAAAGTTAATCATTGAAAAGTAAACACATCCAAGATAGTGGAATCCAATAACTTGAGCTCACCTCTTTCCACAATCATTACACAATTGCATCTAGATACTAAGTACAGTTATTTACAAAGACTGGGTGTTTGGGGTCCAGCATCTCCACAAGGAAAAGTATGAGAAAACATCAGGAAGGGTAGGAAAATCTTGACATGGAGTTGCCAAGCTTGCTGTAGAGTCAGGCCAGGTATTGGTGATAGGGTGCCTCTTTCCAGGGACTGAAAGACTTCCTTCACATTGGTTTCCCCAGAAATAAGAACTTCCCCTGAAGGTGAAGTGTATATATCCTTGCATGGAAATAAAGAGGCTTCCCTTTGGAGAAGAGTAGGACTCTGAGGACATGGATCTCACGACCAGCAGGGGGAGTCAACTAATGACGTATGCACAGACATAACTGAGGGGCTTTCATTTGCTGAAAGAAAAACTTCAACAGGAGTAATAAGAAAGGATAACCCTCCAGTGAACAGTCATTATGGGGGTCCTCCCAGACTGTTTTAGATGTTTTGCACTGAAGCAGCGACACCCTATTAGAGATAATGTCTGCACTTGGGGGCACCATAATGGACAGAAGTCAAAAGACCCACTACTCCACCACCAGTAGTGCTTACTGTAAGTAGTGATACAATTTGCTTTCCTGGTTTAGGTACTTGTGGTACAGGGCCTCAATCACCTGGGATAACAGCAAGCAGTCATAGTCTGCAATCCTGCTACAGGCAACTGAGTGTTTTCCTTCAGTTCAGTCGCAGAGCTTCCAACTCAGTTGTGGCAACTCTTTTAGGGAGAATCATAAGATATACTCTGCAGTCTGAAATTTTATTTTTCACCTGTCTGGAGCTGCCGCTGGACTGCCTGCGTGCCTGCAACATGAAATCCCCAGAATCTGGCAGCTGGCGCTCGTTCCCCTGGTCTATACTCTGTGACCTGAAATCTGAACATAAGTCTTGTATATCAAGACAGGTAAAGAAAGGTTTTTTAGCCTATCTATAGAAATGAACAAATCATAAAGAAGGAGGAGGAGGAGTTAGAGGAGAAGAAAAAGGAGGTATTTACCCCAAATGATGGAGCAAAACAAAACCCTTGGAGAAGAATCCTAATGCAACAAAATTCTGATTTCAAAGCATCAGTCTTGATGATGTATACTGAATTAACACAAAAATGATTGAATAAAATAAGATCTGCAATAGAGAGAAGATATGAGCAATTTTCAAGCAGAGTTTATAAAACTAAACAACTCTGTTGCTAAATTAAAGAACACAATAGCTGAACTAGAAAACAAGATAGAGAGTACCTATAGATTGGAAGAAGCTTCTAGTAAATGCAGTGAGCTAGAAGAAAATAATCAAACAGAACAGCAAAGAGAAAAATAATTAAAATAATAAGGTAGCATAAGAGACTTATCAGATAACATAAAGAGGAGCAATATTTGTATCATAACATTTCCAGAAAAAGAGAAAAAAGATGTAGACTCCTTTATAGAAGAAACTATAGCTGAGAACTTCTGTAGTCTTGAGAAATTGAACACACATCCAGATCTAGGAGGCTCTAAGAGTTCCAAACAAAATATCAATCAGATACACACTGAGATACATTGCAATTAAAATTACAAAAACTCTAGATAAAGAAACTTGAAAGCAAGTAGAAGAAAAACAGTCATACACATGGAAAGGACAAAAAGATTGATTGCATATTTCTCAGCAGAATGTTATCAAGTCAAAAAAGAGCGGCATGGAATGTTCAAAGGGCCAAAAGAAAAGGACCTTCAACCAAGAATACACTGCCTTTCTAGGTTGCCACTTAGAATTGAAAGAGTGATAAGGAGCTTTCCATAAAAAATCAATTAAAAGAATTCATCAAACTAAACCAACCTTGCAAGAAATATTAAAGGATTTCTGTGAAAATCCCTAGAAGCAGAAATGTATGCATCCCCATGTTTATTTCAGCCCTATTCACAATAGCTAAGAACTGGAAATTACCTAAGTGCCCAGCATCAAATAAATGGATAAAGAAGATGTGGTACATAGAGACAATGGAATATTCCACAGCCCTTAGAAGAGATGAAATCCTGTCATTTGACTCAACATGGGTGAAGCTAGAGGGGATTATGCTAAGTGAAAAAAGTCTAAAGAAGAAAGATAGACACCAGATGACCTCACTCATAGGTGGAATGTGAATAGACAAAAGAAAGGAACAGATGAAACAAACAACCATGAAACATTTGCAACAGAACTGAGGTTATCAGAAGGAAATGGGACAGACGGGGCAAATGGTGGCGAAGCCAACTGGACAATGGGAAAGAGAACTTGTTGACTTGGTGGAGAGCATTTTAAGTTGAAATATATCTAAGAAATGGGAATCTATACATAGGAAATTATTTTAATGTGTAGAATAATTAGTATAATAAATATAAATTAATTTTCGAAAGGTAATTTTTTAAAGCAAAAAAGAAAAGCTTCCAGTTTGTTTGGCTATTCAATTCTGTTATTATAAGTGGAAAGGAAAAGGCATAAGAATGAGGAGATGCATTTAAATATTCACTGGGAAATTAATTGAGAGATCACTACCCATTCTAGCAGAAATTGCAATGTGAAAATAATGGATATAGTGAGGTGGTGTGTCAGGAAAATAAATAGAAGATGTTTCATGTCTTTTCAGATTCAAAAACAAAGTGGGGTATGAATTTATTTCTTACACTAGTTATCTAATATGAGGGTGGTTTAAGTTCAGATAAAAATGAAACAATATAGAGGAAGCAAAATAATTTTATAAAATTTTGACAACTTAAATGACCTTTACCTAAAAATTTTTCCCCTTAAAATGAATAGAAAAAGATATTTGTGAGACATGCATATGGAACACACAGACACAAATTCAGATTTGTACATATTTGTCCAGGCAGATATAGAAAGAAAATTTAGATAAAAATAAGGTTAACAAGGTAAAAACCCATCTATGCACCACCAATAAAAGACAAACTATTGACATTTGGTAAAGTCATGGAAAAGAAAAATGTGTCATTATCACCAATTTTACACTGATTTTCACAGTATAAAACATTCTGGAATTTAATATATTCCACCACACAACTTCAATTCCTTTTTTTTTGGTAATATTATAATCTGTGCCCCCAAATCTTCTTCACTTGAGACAGTGTTCTGTTAATTCATCTACTCTTAGGGATAATTTGACATTTATACAGGTTTATTTATATTTCAAAAATTGTGTCATAATTAGGTTGAATAAAATTGTTTTATTTAATGTTTAACTGTTGAGGAAAAATTGACAAACATAACTAAATATATTTAAAGTATATAATGTGGTGACTTACATTAATATACGTTGTAGATTGATCAATATCAAGAAAATTAATACATTTATCACCTCATATAATTAGCATAGTTAACTCTGTGTGTGTGTATATATAGCTGTGGTTTGTGGTGAGAAAGCTTAAGATCTGTTCTCAGCAACTTTCAAACATACAATACTTTATCATTAGTATTATCATGCAGTACATTAACCTCTCAGAATTTATTCTTCATTTATCAGAAAATATGTACCTTTTGAGCTTGGTCACCCTATTCTCCACTCCTGCAGTCTTTAGAAACTATAATTCATGTCACTATAAAAACAGATTTTAAAAGAAATTAAGTTTTTATATATCAGTAATACCAAGTAGTATTTATTTTTCTCTATCTGACTAATCTTATGAAGTATAATGCCCTCCTAATTCATATATCTTGAGCAAATGTCAGAGATTTTTCTGTCTCATACTGGAATATTTGTTTGTATATATGTGACTGTATGTATAACATATTTTCTTTATCATTCATCCACTGAAGGACATTTAGTTTATTCCCATATATTGACAATAGTGAATGATATTACAATAAACATAGATATACGGATATATCTTCTAGATACTGATTTCAATTCCTCTGCATATACTCAGGAGTGGGATTGCTGAGTCAGAGAGCAGTTTCATTTTGAAATTTTTGAGGAATTATATTTTTCCAGAATGATGGTATCATTTCACATTTGCAACCATAATATATAAGGATTTCCCAAATTTTAAATGATTCAATTTCCAGAGCTAAACACTTCCATTTGCATAGCTAATGACAAATTCTCAGAGAACCTGAAAATCATGCCATATTGATTCCCATATTCCGCATATTCCTAAAGTCAGCTTAACATAAGATACTCATTTATCCTGACCTGATGTTTTAGATTTAGTCATGAAAAATCTCATTTAATTTGCTTCAACAAGTAGAGAAAAGGCAAACTAGAGGTGTTATTCCCATCAACTATGAAGAATAACAATTTATCACATTAAACATTTTGGAATTCATCTTAAAATTGAAGTTTCAGGAGTAATCTCTCCCTAAGTGTGAATTTGTTTCCTACCTTCTATAAGCAGAAATTTAGAAAATGTCAGCTCTCTAGCTTGGTATCAAAATTCAGAATCACATAATTTAATACATTGTAGATTTAGAAGCAACTTGAGATGTACATTTTCAATTTTCAAATTTTACAAAGGAGAATAACATTAACGTTGGTGCTTACAGTATATTATTTATTGTCAGACAATAAATGAAATAAAATCATCAAATTATTCCTCTCATATATTTCGGTTGCAATACTCCATAATTTTTTAAACATTTGGAATACAAAGAATCCTCAGGAAGAGCCTTCTATTCTTACTCATTAGTTAAATACTAACATTTTTTTCTGTTCTCTTCCATATACTGAGAACCTGATTATAGGTAAAAATACTTTCTTTCTCCATAGTTCAAGTCTACGATATATGGCTTGAGACAGTCTGGTAACATTATCTAACAAGGAGAGCAATTGCAGATTAAATTTCACATACACATATATGTGTGTGCTTGTATGTATGTTTGGGTATATATATATTTTTGTATATATGTGTTAGTGTGACTTGAAACGTTTATGTCATCACTGGCATTGTTTAGAATGGTCTGCAAATGTGATCATGGATAACTGACTTGTATTATTAGATTTAAATTCTCTGGAGACAGTATACCCCCTCCCTTTCTATACCTGGGGGCACTGTTTCCACTGCCTCATATTGGTGAACCCTGTTCAGGGAGCACTTTACATTTTTGTATTTAAAAAATCTTTTCCTCCACTCAATTTTTGTCTCATTCTCTCTTACTGAGTTTCTTTCTCTAGAATGTTGACATTCTTTGATTTTTAAAATCAGTGTTCTGCTGATTTGCATTTCCTATTTTCCTATTCTCTAAGAAATTTCCTATCTTTGTTTCCTATCTTTCAGTTTTTTAAAGCCATTCTCGTGTTTTTTTATTGTTAAGATCACCATCCCTTTTGCCTCATCACTCTGCATTTAAGTCATTTTGTGTGTCTCATGAACCGTCACGAGACGTACAGATTATGAAGATTTATTTTGTTGTGCATTTGTTCTGCTCCTTAGATGGGTCTTTGTCCTCTCTTTTGTCATCTATGTTTGCCTCTGTGTGTTAAGAGTCATGCATTTTCTAGATACTGATTGGAAGACAGGCACTGGGCATCACCTGCTGCTCAGATGTTGGTTGGTGAACAGGGCATTGCATTGACATGACACAGATGACAGTATGCTTTTGACTTCTCTGGACAAATCTTCTAGATTCTCCACTAAGACTTATTTTTCTGCCAAGAGAGTTATAATGCTGGCTGGTGGTGTTCTCAGAGCCATGAAGTTTACTCAATCAGCCACCATGATGATCGCCAAGATCAAAAGTTTATGCATGACAATAACATTTATTGATTTTTTATTGTGTGCCTAAAATATTCGCAGCTGACCCTTGAGGTTTACCTTATTGGAGAAAATAGGGTCAGGGACATTAAGTAACTGACCCAGAATTATTAAGTTGATAAATACTTGGAGACGGGATTGAGACATACCAGCTCTGTTATCTCCATTAAAAGCAGGTGTGTCACACTTTATATGTGGAGAAAATTAATCACATGATTTTTTTCTTATTATACAGACATAAAAGAATTAACTTATTTTTCCCATATATTCATGTGGTATTTCCAATAATACAAATATGAAATGACTAATTATTGTGTTTTATGGTATATAATTGAAACCGAAAAGCATGAATTATAGATCAAAGTTGAGGGACACTGTGATCAATAGATTAGAAGACTGAAAAGACGGTATCTGGTATTTACTGATAACCTCTTGCTAGGTGCTTTACTTATGTTACCTTATTAATCTTTTCATCAACATAATTAAAAACCCTTTCACTTTTACTCATAGGTAAACTTGGATACCAAAATAGTTTAAGAAAACTTACAGAAACCCAAAAAGTAAGTTGCAGAGTTAAAACTCAAATTTTCTGGCTTTATCTCTCTACTGTACCCCAAAAGGCAAGTGAAAGCTTTGTGATAAGAAAAATGGGAAAAGATTTTTGAGCTAGTTGCTTTCAAAATATTGTCGGGAAGTGATATAATTTAGAAGCAGCAGGACAAATTGTTAAGCACATCATAAAAGGGAAAGAAAACTATGAATAAAAGGTGAAGAAGAAGGAAGAGGATGGGAGTGAGAAATGAAAGGATTATGGAAAGACATCAAAGTTAAAGGAAAATCAATTCAAAAATCTCAGGATGATGAAAACAGAGAAAGGAAGAGAGAAGAAAAACAGGAAGGAAGGAGGACATGAAACATAAGATGATATGAATAATACGTGGGGTGAAAAGTTGCCTTATATGGCTAAAGGAAACTCGGAAGAGCCTGGAGAGGATATACAGATCTGAAGTTGAGTAGGATGTATAAGGTAGACTGAGAAGATTGATTCTTCCTCATAGGTTAGTAAAGTCTTGAGTGAAGGATTATGCAAGAAGAGCCTCAGTTTCCTTAGCCATAACATTTGACTTCAATTTTATGAGTTCAAGTCTCTATGAAATAGTCTTCCCAATGCCCCATTCACATCTTTGTTCCTCAGTGTGTAGATGAGAGGATTGAGGGTTGGGGTCACTACTGTATAGAAGAGGGAGATGAATTTCCCATAAGTTTGAGCATAAGAGCTGTTGGGCTTGGCATAGACAGCTATGATGGTCCCATAGAAGAGGGACACTACTATCAAGTGAGAGCCACATGTCCCCAGGGCTTTGCGCCAAGCCTGGGCTGACTTGATTCTTATAACTACCTTGGCTATATGTCCATAGGACATCAGTATCAGAGACAAGGGCAACAGGAGCAAGACCAACGAAGCAACGAAGAGCTGGACCTCATTGGCATGGATGTCAACACATGCCAGCTTAATCATTGAGGGTACCTCACAGAAGAAATGGTGGAGCCACCGGTGTCCACAACGAGGCAACAG
>RJWH01010150.1:0-18390 GCA_004363575.1 Solenodon paradoxus
CGAGCCTGGAGGAGGCCCTGCAGAAGGCCAAGCAGGACATGGCCTGCCTGCTCAAGGAGTACCAGGAGGTGATGAACTCCAAGCTGGGGCTGGACATCGAGATTGCCACCTACAGGCGCCTGCTGGAGGGCGAGGAGCACAGGTGGGTTCCAACCCTTCTGTCTCTGAGCTGCTGATTCATCCCCCTTCACAAATGCCACCCAGTCTCCTGATTGTGAGACAACCAGTGTCAGTGCAGTCTATCATGCATGACTTTGAGGATGGCTTGATTTGGAGTGCCCCTTTCCTCAGACCCTCTGCTCCACCCTTCTTGACCAGTTGGACCCCTCCTAAGAACTTATGGAACTCTTGACTGCAACTTTATCAAGTCACTGATGAGCCTTTATTTCTTCCCTCCCAGGTTGTGTGAAGGTGTTGGTTCCGTGAATGTCTGTAAGTTAAAATGCCTTTATGGATAGACTTCCTCCCTTATGTTAGGAATGGCAGAATCTGCAAGGACTGGTTTTACTGAGACTTAAATGTCAGATAGTGGGCTGCCCTCCCACAGGAGTGACGGGTTCAGACAGCTGGATAGCCCAGTGTCTTGATAGCTGGTCCACAAGTTGTCATGTAGAGATATTCTTGATCTTAAATTCTCAGTGATCTCAGCTGGGGAAGGGACATCCTTGGGGAGTTCTGATGACTCACCCCTCCACAATTCTGACTCAACCTTTGGGGTTACAGGCGTCAGCAGTTCCAGAGGAGGGGTCGTCTGCGGGGACCTCTGCACGTCAGGCTCCAGGCCAGTGACCGGCACCACCTGCAGCGCCCCCTGCAGCGGGAACCTGGCGGTGAGCACAGGCATGTGCGCCCCCTGCGGTCCCTGCAATTCCATCACTTCTTGTGGTCTGGGCGCCGGCGGTATTGGTTCCTGTGGCATCAGTTCCTGCGGTGTGGGTTCCTGTGCCAGCAGCTGCCGCAAATGTTAAACACCCGAACTGCAGCCCTGGGCCAGGCACCTCTCCCAGCCCGCCCCACGCGGCCTGCCCTGCTTGGTCCAGCTCAGCCCACCTCACCCAGAGCTGAACTAGGACTCAGTTACTTTTCCCTGCACTTTGAAAGGTCCTTCCCACTCCTAGCCTCTCATTTCTCTGTGATTCCTTCTTCCTCAGCTCTGCCGCCTGCTCTGGGAATTGCTACCCCAAAAAGAGGTCCCCTTGCCACCCACAGAAAGGGAGCCCCTGGGTTGGGAGACCAGGACTAGGATCTACCCTGGGCTGCCTTTGGGTCAATGGCCAGAGTCCTCCTAGCCTCCCCTTCCTCCTCTGCTGTGTTCATTATCTGTCTTGACTCATGTTCCAATAAATCAAAGTAGCCAGACTTGAAACCTTGTCTGCTCCTGTTATCTTCTTCAGGGTGGGGCTTCAGGAGGGTCCCCAAAGTCACATGGAACCCAGAAAGGTTTAGTCAGGGGTCTCCAGTACAGTCCTCTATTGCTAACTCACAGAGGTCTCAGATTTAGCCAAGGGTTGTACTAGGCCACCACACGGCGTCATTTTATTCCCACTACCTTGACAGTGCACCTTGCTGGTGAAGAATAGGAGCTCACAGATGTTCACCACTGAAAGAGCACTCATACCACATTTGGTGGTTCTCTGGGATTCAAACTCAGTGTGCTTCTGTCCCGCTCATTTCACTAAAACCACAGCCGCCATGCATCAACTGATAGATCAGGAAAATGAGGTTCATCAGCAATCAAAGCCCAAGGAAAGCTCACTCATTGCTTTAGTGGAGAAGAGTCATGTCTGAGTAAGTTATTAGAATTCCTTAAGGGGTAAATACATGAACATGATTTTAACTTTCAAAAAGTCTTTGATATGGCTTTGGTTTGTTTTAATGGAGTCCTTTTGGGTTTGGAGATTTGTCACAGCTGACAAATTACTTCCAAGACAGAAAACAGCACATAGTAAGAGATGAGCTGATGGGAGGTGAGCACACAGACACTGAAACCCTGCATCCTGGGTCAAAAACTGGGCACTGTTTCTTAACTGACTGACCTTGGGTAATGTACTGACCCTCTCTATATCTCAGTTTCCACATCTCTGGAGTAAGAACGGTAAAAAGATCATTGACTTCAGAGGATTGTTGCGAAGATTAAGGCAGTATGTCCTTAAATTACTTAGTGTCTGTCTTTAGTACGATTCTCCTGTAGAAGATAAAACAGAAATCCCTCCAGGGTTTTGGGCCTTGGTGAGGCTCTTCGTGCACTTATACTGAGATAAAAGCTAGCAACTGAGAGAGAAACCTCCATGTCCTCCAGAGCCTTGGCTCCTTCATGCAGGAGAGTGTTTCTACACACACACACACACACACACACCGATGAGAATCTTATAAGTGACTTGGGAATGGGGAGATGGCCTCTCAGAGTCCCTGTGCACCAAGGCAAGTCCCTAACCATGCAGCTGTATAGCAGGGTGAGTCTCTAAACTTCCGGTCCTGGGCCTAGAAAATTGGGGCAGAAATATAAGCCTGTCCCCCAACCCCCACTCCCTTGGGGTTACAGAAATCATTAAGAATATTGAGGGAGCAGAAGTAATTAATT
This sequence comes from Solenodon paradoxus, assembly GCA_004363575.1. Lineage (NCBI taxonomy): Eukaryota > Metazoa > Chordata > Mammalia > Eulipotyphla > Solenodontidae > Solenodon > Solenodon paradoxus. The sequence goes on from RJWH01010150.1 coordinate 2,582, forward strand.
TGAAAAGACAAAGACTGTAAAGGGATAGGATCAACCCAAGGTCTTCTAGCCACCAACATGGTCACTCCTCCCCCGTGGAAGTCTGAGCAGGATGAGCCTGGGAGAGTTCCAGAGTGTGTGATTATTCTAACCAGCCCTCTGTACTGGCCTGAGAAGCAGTTGGGTCAAGGTGACAGGATTGGGAGCAGAAGCTGGGCCTTACTTCATTCCAAGCAGGTCTGGTTGATGTGCTGCAGCTGCAGTCACATCAGGAAGGTGGCATTAGACTCATCAAGAGACCCCTGGGATTGTTGTGGGGTAAGACATCTTAACTGTGGGAGAACAAGACCCCACATCCCCAAGGACAGGGCCAACCTGCCAGGAACATTGATCTGTGACCTGTTCACATCTGCTACCAGGCCCAGGAGAGGGAAGTTCGAGACAGTCACTGCCCTGAGGGCCTCCAGCAGACACACAAGCACAGAGTTTACATCAGACATGCTGAAATGCTATTAAGTCTGAGGCAGGCACGGAGACCCAACAGCTTGTGGTCCCCTTCTGCTGAGAAGTGATGACTGAACTGGTGGCAACCTCCTCCCTTCAGAAGTCACCTGACTCACAAAGCTTGTAAATGGGTTGGTGAATGACTCCCCATAAACACTCTAAGTAGTCCTCTCCCTCCCGTGCTGGAATGTGGCCCACGGCCAGCAGAGCTACTCAGAGAATTAGTCCCCAAACCACAAACATTGCTGGTGGCCTACGTCACCCTGGCTCCGCAAACTGGACCCACAGCTCTTGGGGATCTCCTGGCCATCAGGCAAGTTCAGTCTTGGGATGTGAGAGGGGAAAAGTGGGCAGCCAGTCTTCGGGGATGCAGGCTGCAGAATGCTCACCGTCAGTTCTGCTGCAACTCCTGGGCGATAGTCCCACCCATGCTTCCCACAGGTTCCTTCCCTGAGCTGCTCAGCGCAGCAGGAGTTGGACAAACCTGACCTTGAAAACCAAAGACTGTCATTACCTCCTAGCAAAATGCAGGGCGCTTGGAGCCCAACTGAAAAGTCTTGCAGAGGGACAGTCCTGCTCCCAGGCCTGCTTTGTACTGGGGGTGTTGGTAAGAATATGTGTACAGTTGATGTGGGTCCGCACTAAACAAGACTGATATGTGATTCTGGTGGAGACATGCCCCCTTCTCTGGTGGGCGACAGCCTACCAGCCAGGTTTCAGCCGCATTCCTTCTACGTGAGACTGCTCTGTTGACCCAGGAAGAGGGCCTTACGTATACCTTACTCTCTAGTCAGGAACCCAGGAGAACACAGCAGACTCCCTGGCACTAGTATACCTTAAAAGGTAAATCCAGGGCCTTTGGCCAAGGACATACCTTAACCCCACCCTGGAACCTAGAAAGCAGGAACCATTGTTCCCAAGATGTGTTGATGATGCAATCCTTTTTGCAATAGAAAAGAATGTGAACTCTCTAAAGGGAAGCTTCTCTTGAGCTTGTGTGACAAGAGCTCAGATACCCATCGCTCCTCTGGCCACCCCATTCCCAGACTGGTTCATCTTCTGCCTCACAACGTTTCGTTGCCTTGTGAAAACTCAGGCCAAAATACACCATAAATCTGGAAGTAGAGGCCAAACCTGATTCCAAAACACATGCTTTCTTCTACCCTAATATATGGTTCCCAGTCCACCATCAGCTCACCTGTTAAATTAGAACCCAGGTCTGAGTCACCCAAGTGTGTTCATACCCAGCCCCAACCTACGAGGCCCACCTTCCCCAGGGCCTATACTCAAGTGCCCCATTCAGGGCAGTAGAAGGCTCTGTCTCATCTCCACCCCACTCTATTCTCTCCCTGATCTGTGTCCTTTTTGGTGGTCTTCCTCCCTACCCAGAATGTCTCCTTCAGGGAGTTAGGACTAGCATGTCCTCTGGCTCACCCAGCACTGTGCCTGATTCTCAGAAGTCATCCAATCAGTATGTGTAGAGTGAGTGAGTGCATGAATAGATGCATTTCTCAGCTCCTCTGCCAAGGACAGCTGGATGTGGACCCTACAGCGGGGACGAAATGGACTATAGACTCTGGCAGGAGTTAACTAATCCCTTCCTTCACAAGGGACCCTCTGATATCAACTCTCCCCCATCTCAAGGCTTAAGATTCACACAAACTAAAGTTATGTGGACCCATACATCACAAAGTGAGGTGGGCTTCTTAGCAGTGTTCCCCTATACAGCCCCCAAACCCCCATATTCAGTCAGTTTTGCCTTTGCTCTGAGAATATGCCAGGAATGTAGGCACAAACAGCCTGGCAGCTCAGTCCACAGAATTTTTTTTTTTTTATTGCAAAGGAGTCGTCCCAGGAAAAGAGGGGTAGGGTTAGTTCAGAGGGACAGGTTACTGGATCCAGGTAAGCCATAGGTGGCACTGTGTCCTGGCTATCTCGGCCCTAGGCACCAGTGTGTCCCTGTTCCATAATCTACATTCCAAGACCATGCTCGACGGGGTGGGGGGCAGAAGGAAGAGATGGGGTCAGAGCCAGCTCCGTGGGAGGGGGCGTCTGAGACGCAGGGCCAAGTCTCTGGGTCAGAAGGTAGGGTTCCTTGACTTCTCCTGGGCGGGGCAGGAGGGTCAACATCCTCGGGAGCCTCCGCTGCTGAAGTTCGGGGCGCAGCTGGCGGAGCCGCAGAGCGCGCCGCCGCCGCCAGGGGCGCTCGTCTCCGAGGAGCCGGAGCCCGCTCCAGGCGGGAGCAGGCGGGCGGGGCTGGAGACTGCGGCGGGCACGCGGGCCGGAGCGCTGGCGTGGGCTGAGCGGAGAGCGGCTGTTGGAGGGAGGAAAGTCGTCCCTCCCATCCCGGTCCCAGAAGACAGACTTACAGACAGGGGCCAAATGCTCAGACCCTCCTCCCCGCCAGGAGACAGACTTGGAAATTCCCCCAGAGTAATAGATGCGCAGATCCAGTCCCCCAAAACTCACTCAGGAATGCACAGCTCCCGGAAGTCAGACGTACAGATTCTACCCACATGAGAATAAAAGTCTCTTCCACAGGACAGACCCACAGGACCTCCTCCCACACTAGCACTAACAGGACATATCCCACCCCCACCCCGCCCCCACCAAGAAGAGAACACGGGACCCTTCCCCCGACACACAAAAAGAATCACCAAGAGAAGAAATAGTCCCCCACAAAAGAGAGGAACACGGAGGAAGCCGTCACAGACACAAGGCAGAAACGGGGAGGAGGAAGGGGTTAGATTAGACCTCTCTAAGCCGTGGCACATCTCTTATTTACTTACCGAAGCTGCCTGCCCCAAATCTCAGATCACGCCTGCGGGAAGAAGGAGGAAGCCGGTGAGTAAATTTATCTGCTCGTGGCGCACCCTGGTGGTCTAGCGAATACGGCCACATCCCAAAGATGCGGGGTTCGAGACCTGGAATCCAGGGGACACTACCAAGATAAATGCCTACATAAAATAAATGAATGGCTTTGAAAATTGTTAAGTGTGATGGTCTCCCTTCTCCAAGACAGAACACTCCTGACCCAGGTGTACAAAAATCGTTCCATTCTACAAGCTACGTGGTTGTCTTAGACCTCACAGTGTTTTTACAACAAAAATGCCTTCTAAGTCTTTAAACTCAATCCTTCCTGCCTTAAATTCAAATAACTTATTGATGACTTTTTGGAGAAGGAAGAAGGCAAAATAGCTACACTTTCATTGACTTAAACTTATCTTGAAAGCAGAGGCCATGTGGCACGCCACAGTGGAGCAATGATTAGGTCAGTCGCCTCTGAAGGACACAGACTACATACCCCTGGGCTCAAGTTCCAGGCCCAGGGGAAGCAACCACGGTGAACAACTAAAATGAAAATAAAATAAAACGCTTCTTCCTCCTCTCTCTTCCTGCCTGCCTGTCTGCCTCCTTGTCTGAATTCCTACCTGTACCTTTCCTTTAAAAATAAAAATGCTATGAGAGGGGCATTTTAAATGTTTAAAGGAGACTACAGAGGAGATGGGAAAGGATCAACTGTCCGATGTGTTATTCAGACCTCACCCAACCATTTTCTACTGTGTGCCCTTGAGGTGGGCCTTTTCCCTCTGATATTTAGTTTCCTCATCTGTAAAATGAGGATAACAACATCCCCACCCCTGGGATTTTGCAGGATTTGAAAGGAGAACATAAACCTTATAGCATCGTGGGTTCTTACTTCTCTCCGCTTGCCCTCCTTCTGAAAGACCCAGGTGGAGCTGGCAGCCCTCATGCTCTGCTGCTGTCCAAGGTTAAAAGTCACGCCTACCCTTTCCTATAAACCTGCCTTCCTCAGCCTGGGGTGGAGGGTGAGGAGGTATTCACACTAGGGTTCTTATTCTCCCCAGCTGGACCTTGGGGATGCAGTTTGTCAACAGACAAACTGGCCCCTGCTTTCTGATGCTGGGAGCTTATGACTTCATGAGTCATCCTTCCAGGTGCCAAGGGTACATGTTAGCTGAACTTTTTGCCTAAAGAACTGTAAGGCAGTGGGATCTATAAGACAACTGCCAGAGAACCAGTCTCTGGATACCACCCCCGACTCCCCACCACTCCCACACTGGTAGGACCATAGGGAGTGACCTCCCTGTGCCCCTGCCCTCCTCACCATGACCACAGCCCTCACCTGCTCTCCCCACCCTCCAGCAGTTTGCGGTAGATGGCGATTTCGAAGTCCAGGCCCAGCTTGACAATCATGAGTTCCTGGTACTCACGGAACTGCCGCACCATGTCCTGCTTGGCCCGCTGCAGGGCGGCCTCCAGATCCGCCAGCTTGTCCTTGGTGTAGCTTGAGGTCCCCACCTGCTGCACAACTGGCAGGTCCTTGGCTGCCTCTAGTTCACAGGACTGGGGGTGTAGGGAAGACCACAGAGAGGAGGACATCGCTGACCCCCACCAACCCCCATGAAAGATCAAGTCCTTTCTCAGAGACTGGTGGGTCAGTGAGGGACTAGACAGCATGGTGAGGAGAAGCATGCCTGTTCCCAAACAAGTAGTATGTGTCTGCCCTTCTCCCAGGTGCAGATTCGAGCCTGGGATGCTGGGAGAGAGCCTTTGGCATCTAATAAAGTGACACTCCTGATAGGAGCAAGGATGGAGGAATTGTCAAATGCTCCTTAGCACACAATGCTAAGATTATTGTTTCATCATGAAAAGCACAACATCCTTTCCTTATAAGAAACAGGAATTCATAGTCTCTGGGGAAAAATAATAATAAATTCTTGCTTGAGTCAGACATGCTTACTGCTTGGGACAAAAGTGGGGAAATCAAAGCCACTATGACTGGTGGGATCCTGAAGCATGGATGGATGGGCCCACTCCACACTCTTATCACCCAGAGCCTGGACAGCTTAACCCTATTCGAAGTCACTTGCTCCCAAAGAAGGGATACACTCCTCCCAAATATCCCTCAGAGAATGAGACGGTTATATCCTCAGAACATGAGACCAGGAACAGAAGCCCTTGGCTCCATGGGGGAGAGCCTGTGCCGCAAGCATTGAGAGAGAGGGAGCTTTTGGGGGAAAGAGAGGGGGCCAAAGGGAACGCAGGGTAGAAAGAAGGCAGAAGGGAGTGGAAGCCTCTCCCTCTGAAGGACAAAAGCCTGAGTTGCAAACACAAATGCCTCCAGAGGCCAAGCTGGAAGATTAAAGATGGATGTCAGATGTTCAACACATGAATCGCGTCCAGTTCTGCAGGGAAATATGGACACTCGTCTGGTGAAATTGCCAGGGCCCGTCAGTCCTCCATTTCTCTAACTGGGGTTGAGACTTGGTTCAGCGCCTCTTCTCTTCTACAAAACTAGCAGCCGCACAGCCCAGGCGATATTAAATGACAAAGAAGCTTCTGTCTTGGTATCAAAAGATTTGATTTGAAGTGAGGGGGATGGAGGCACTCCAGAAAGCATGTCTCCTCTGGCTATTATTCAAAAGTCTGGAAACAACAAATGCTGGCGAGGATGTGGAGAAAAGGGAACACTTTTGCACTGTTGGGGTGAGTGCAAATTGGTTCGACCCCGATGGAAAACAGTTTGGAGATTCCTCAAAAAACTGAAGATGGAAATCCCATATGATCCCGTCATTCTATTTCTGGGCATCTACCCAAAAGTACAAAAGCACCCATCTGCAGAGATGTATGCATCCCCATGTTTATTGCAGCCCTGTTCACAATAGCTAAGAGCTGGAAGCTACCTAAGTGCCCAACATCAGATGACTGGATCAAGAAGATGTGGTGTATATACACAATGGAATACTACACAGCCCTCAGAAGAGATGAAACTCTGTCATTTGAATCAACATGGATGGAACTAGAGGGGATTATGCTGAGAAACAAGTCAAAAGAAGAAAGATATCAGATGACCTCACTCATAGGTGGAATGTGAATAGACAAAACAAAGGAACAGATGAAACATAATCATCCTGAAACATTTGCAACAGAACTGAGGTTACCAGGGAACGGGGCTGGCGGGGGCAAATGGTGGTGGAGCCCACTGGACAATGGGGAAGAACTTGGTGATTTGGTGGAGGGCAGGGTGTGTTGAAAATATATCTAAGAAATGGGGAACCTATATAGGAAATTATTTTACTATGTAGAATAATTCCTAGAGAGAGAGAGCATGTCTCCTGTGTGAAGACAGGCAAGATAGAGGCCTCCTTTTCTGGTCAAACATTGCCATGTGGCAGTACAGTTTAATGCTACCACATCATTTTTTTTTTTTTTCAAGAGAACCCAGAAAACTGAATTTCTAGGTAAAATCTTACAATTTCGGAAGATGGGCTCAAATGTAGTACAGCTCAGGACACACAAAACACAAAGACATAAAACACACGTGCGCATATTAACACGGTACCACAAACAAGCAGACATATCGGTCCATATTTGTCTACGTGTCAGTCACTTACCACATGACCACAGAGGGTCCTCAGTAAAGTGTGTGTACACATACAGCCACACTCCAGTCTGCTCAGACATTCACAAAGAGGATCCCTAGCACCTACTGCAATGGATGAAGGGTTCTCGTCTAGTTGTCATGCAGACCGGACCTCCTCCCACCATCAGCACTTGGCTGTCCCCGCTCCTGCTCCTCACCTGACACTTGGCACTGTTCGCCTCCACTGTCAGCTGCCGGATGGCCTGGTTGAGCCTGTTCATCTCCTCCTTGCTGTGCCTCAGGGCCCGCATGCGTTTCTGCCTGGGCGGCTTTATCTCCTCACACTGTGGGGTGAGGGCAGCAGCATCAGCAGGAGCACCAAGAGCCTGAGGAAGGCAGACCAGGCGGGGACTGCAGCCAGCAGCTCCAGGACCACCACGCGCCTCCACCCCCACCACCACTGGCAGCCCATCGAACCCCTGCAGGTCCCTGTCCATCAACCTGCAAAAGGGGATGATTATCTTCCCAGCCCAAAGGTTGTGGAGAGAATGAAATGGCTCAGGGGTGGGTGCGCCACCCGACGAGAGCTGCCAGAGGCAGTGAGAACTCAGGCACAAAGGGCAATAAACTGTGAGATCACAGAGGGCTTCTCCCAGGAACAGGGTAAGCTAGGGTCAATTTTCGAGACACACCACCGGTGATCATTTTAATTTATACAATAGACACTTAGTAAAATTCAACAATGACTCCTCGTTTTAAAAGACTGATAATATGAGGCATTTCCTCAACTTGATGAGTGCTACTAATCAGTGACAGGGATCCAGATTCTAGTTCCTTCTTCAAATCCAAAACCCCCATGGGAAGTGCCATCCACAAGGGACAAACTCAAGTGCCCCCCCACCCCGCACTGAACTAATAAACGAGCTGCGCAGTGCCTTATACGCCCCAAAGCCCTGCCCCACCTGGGGCTCGGATCCACCTGGAGGTAGGCAGACGGAGCTTACTCTCTCCACTGTCTTTCCCTGGGCAAGTAGATGCTCACTGTATCTACCGCACAAGGGAGTCTGGGCCCAGAGGGACATCGATCCTGTCAGTCAAAGGCTAAGCCCGACTGAATCTTCAGCTCATACTCCTTGCTCTACACCCTGAGGGACATAAAGTCACACACACCTTTCAACTCAGAGAACTGCTTCTGCCAGTCCAGTGCAAATTCCTTTCCAGGGTCAATGGGGTGTAGGAGAACATACATGAACAGACTGTAACACTTCGTCTCCCACAAATCTTGGCCTTATTACTACGTGCACAGCCCCTCTTTCCTGTTCCCATTTCCAAAAGCCGCAGACACAACAGACATCCCTGCCCTGGTTGGGTCCAACAGATCTGGGTGGGGTCCAAGCCCCCTCATCTCTGTGTGGCCCAGTGAGCCGTGTGGACAAGTCTCACCATGATGAGAGAAGCTGTCGTCTCCTCCAAGTCTCTCATGAACACCCAAGCCCAGTTCCTGCCCGAGGAGCTCCCAGAATCCTCGCCTCTGAGGACAAGGCCTCTCCTCCCTGGGGGCTTTGTGACCTCACCTTGCTACAGTTTCCAAGTTCTGACAGGTTACGGAAAGCCCCATTCTGTGATCCCCCATGAGAAAGTAAAGGCCTTGAAGGAAGAAGAAGGAACAGGAAGGAAGGGTTCCTTCGGGAGGGGAATGTGTGGTGCTGAGGCATTTGGGCTCATGCAGTGGGGAGTGGGGAACTGCTGAAAGATCCTGAGCAGGCCGGTGGCCTGGTGTGAGATGCAGGGTGAGAAGGCTTGTCCAGGGCAATGTGGAAGGTAGACAGGAAAGAGAAAGCTTGGGGCTAGGAGTTCCGGTTCCAAGAACGGTAGGAAATTTGGGGTGCTGACTTTTTACTGAAGAAGTAACCAGGACTAGACAGCACAAGCCACTGTTGGCATTTCTTGTTGGTTTATAGATTCCTCAAATATGCAAAAATGTATATAGAGCATGCATTTAATGATCTAAATAGCAATCATAATAAACATAGCCTCATGCAATCACCAGTACTTTCGAAGCCCCTTTCTCCATCATAGCAGCTTCCATTCCCGACCCCATCTAATCTCCAAAGTAACCATTATCCTGTGTTTTCATATTAAGCACTTCCCTGCTTATCTTTATTATTTTATCATGTGTGTATGAATCCTTAAGCAATTGTTTACTTTTGCCTATCTTGATGCTTTTTAGAAGGAGAATTATGATGTTTGTTTGCTTCTATGACTTGCCTTTTCCTCTTCAATATGCTATTTGTGAGATCCATCCATTTTGGTGCATGTAGTTTTGGTCCTTTTCAGTGCTGTGTAGTATTCCTACGCATGAATCTCTTTCCATTGTTCTATGGGTATCTATATGTGTATCTGTTTTAATGACGTTCCTTGGGAGAGGATTACATTTGCTTTTGCCAGATTTGGGGGAGAACCTCTAACCTTGGCTCATTTTTAACCATGTTCTCACTGTGGGTATTATGGATTTTTACCACAGGAAAAAATATACGAACTCCAGCCCAAACCTACATGAAGGCGAATTTAGGGCTTAGAATTATCAAAGAATACTTTTTTCCTCTTTATCCAAACCAGGGTCATGACATCCATGTTCATTTCTTCTCCTTTGCAGATTCTTTTCCTGCTTCCACTTTCATTGAAGATGGTCTCGACTGTCTGTTGGGGATTTCAGATGCCATTTTCCCTTCCATGGTCTTAGGCTTTGCGCCCTGTCCCCTAAGCACATCGTGCTTCCATTCCAAACCACCAGTGACCGACAGGTGCCCGCATCATCAGTAATTCCACCCACCCATATATTTCTTGGGTCCTGTATTTTTATTGTTCCTGCCTCCAGTCACATCCCAGACTGCATCACTGTCTCAATTATGCCTTAAAATCAACTTTGAAGTATATTACCCAGAATTTTAGGTGATTTATGACAAAGGATTTTCCTCCCAGTCTGATGGATTGCAAGAAAAGAAATTCCTGGTAGCATTTTTCAAAGAAATTATTGGACAAGGTTGGGTAACTCACTGAGGGAAATGGGGATCCATGACTTTTACTCAGATGTCTTAGGAAGAGCTGATAGAAAGAGAGAAAATTAATGAATGGGCATCTGTAGAGAAGAAGTGATGAGGTGTTTATAAATACACTTTGAATTGCAAATGTCAAAGTAATATTTGAGGGGAGATGCTCTGTGTACAACTGGAAATCCTAGAGGTGAGTTCACGTGTGCTCTGAATTTTCAGCACCTGCTCCAAGCTCTGCCTGTACCAGACCCTCCCCAACACTGGAGAATTCCTCAAGGAGCCCTGAGCCACCAGTGCTCCCTCCTCAATGCCCTGAGGATGCAAGGGAACACACATTGGTCACGTACCTGGCAGCCCCCAGCACAGTGAATGCCTTCCTGGAGATCCCGCCCACCCCCTCCAGGTCTGAAATGATGGTCAAAACAACGGACAATGTGACAGGAGAACTATGACTTTATTTTAAGCACAGACAGCAAGGAAGAGCAAGAGTGCAAGGGAAGGAGAAGGTGGGGTAGTGGGGCGGAGGGGCTCCCTCGTCATGGGACCAGGCAGCCCTGAAAACTCACCAGGACTTATCACATATCACTCCATCCTTTCTCAGCCGGGGGGAGATAGGGTACAAGGAGGTGGTCCCCACACAACAAGAAATGAGCAGTGGACACCAGGGAAAAGAGGTCAGGATGAAATCCAGTGGTTACATCCCACCAGCGGGCACAAGGTGGGTTTTGGCAGTGGGGGGGTCAGCAGAACTCTCAGGGAGGGCAGGGGTGCTTTCTCGGGGTCTTAACACTTCTTACAGGTGCCACCTCGGGCTCCCACCCCACATGTTCTGATGCCACATGTGCGGGTGGCAGAGAGGTCCCTGCATACAACTCCACCCTGGGAACTGCTCACACCTGTGTGGAGACAAACAATGATAAGTCAGAACCTTCAGTGAGGTGGGAAACTGATCCCAAACAGCCTCCATCTCCAGTCAAAATGCCCTCCCTGCCAGCCAAGAGTGCCAGGTGGATGGCTCCTATTCATCCTTGTCTCCAAGGACAATGACAACATGAGTTCCCCTGGGGCTTGTGCTAGGAACTCCCATCTTTTCTAGAGGAAAGTTCATCCTGTATTTGAATGTCAATCCCGCCTTAATCCATTCTTCTGTGACTGACTTCAGTAAGACCTCCCAGGGGACAGCCAGACTGACAAATACTTGCTCTAATCCAGAAAAGTGTGGACATCTTGAACAAGGACAAGTGTGTGTGGACAGGGAGAAGAAAAAGCGTCCTACAATGGGGAAAGCTTCCTCTGGCCCTCTAAAGATCTGGAGGGAGGAACTGTTCCGCTCACTACCTGTCAGCCAGCTCCCTCTTTGAAACTGTGCAGCTGGAAATGAATGGAACTCTGCTCTCTGTCTCTCTCCACCCTAGAGATAAACTGTTCTTCCCCCTTTCTAACTTCAGAGTCGCCCCTTAAGTCAAAATTACTCACAGATATTCACAGCGCTGATGCCTTCACACAGCCTGATGTGGGAGAGAAAAGGTCAGCGTTAGGGCTGGACATTAGTTCCTGACAATGAACCCAAAAGTCATATGGTTTCTGACCTTGAAATCAATCACCCAAGGAATTACCCAAGTCCCTTCTCAGTAGGTCAAAGGAGACAGTCTAGAGTCCAGGACCAAAAACGAGTCAACAACCCCCCAATATTGTCCCAAAAGAGTCCAGGGGCAGGCACTCCCAATCTCTCTGGGGAGTAGGACCTGTCAATAAACAGCAGGACACAGAGATGGTTGCTTTTGTCCCCAGGAATCCAGTTCAAGACTTTCTCCCCCAGGCCATTGATTTCTATATTACCTTGAACAATACAGTCTCCCTGAGCCACAGAATGTCCCTCTTTCTAACAGAAACACCTTCTTATTTGCCCTTTTAGTTTGACGCCTCCTTTCATCCTGACTTCTAGCCAGTGGTTCTCTGGAACCGGACAGCACCAACTCCCAGAACCTATTTTGCACATTTCTCACCAGCTTTACATGAAGTCACAGAAACCATCCATGAGGAAAGTATTTACACCACTGAAATGAATAAATATTTTAATCATGGTTTTTATTTTATCGATAGAGACCCTATTAAACTTAGCAGCGAACCACTGTCCCTAACTAAGTCTTGCAAGTAGCCTAGTGAAAGCACTCAGTGAACTTCACCTAAGACCTTTCTCTTTAGCCTCTCTCAGGGCAAGGAAGGACCCTTCCAAGAGGAGAGCAGAAGACATGGGACCTGGAGAAGTAGTGGATCAAAGGTACAGGTCAGGTCTATGCAAATGAGTCTCTGCACCCACCTGTGTTCCTCGCCCTCCAGCAGGCGCTTATAGGTGGCGATCTCAATGTCCAGGCCCAGCTTGGAGCTCATCACCTCCTGGTACTCCTTGAGCAGGCAGGCCATGTCCTGCTTGGCCTTCTGCAGGGCCTCCTCCAGGCCCGCCAGCTTGCAGCGGGCGTCGCTGAGGGCCGCCTCGCCCTGCTGCTCCGCCTGGGTCACTGTGATATTCAGCTTGGAGTTCTGGGGGCCAAGAAAGGTGGGTTATGGTCTCTGGGTCTCTCTGCATTCCCTGGATGTGTCTAGTCTCCCACCCATTTGGGAACCTCCAGGAACAGGCCTCTCACCTTCCTCACCTAGGTCACCCTAAGTGACCACAAGCAGGGACTATGGTTATACCAGAATGGAAGCAGAATGAAGGTGAGGTCTAGACTGGGCACACATTGACTGTGGGGCCCTGGCAAGGCCCCCAGGACCTCTGGTCTTGGGCACAGATGACCCATACCTGGCACTTGGCATTCTCGACCTCAGCGGTCAGCCTCTGGATCATGCGGTTCAGCTCGTTGATCTCATCCTTGGTGCGGCGCAGGGTCTCCCCGTGGCGGATCACCGTGGCCTTCATCTCCTCACACTGCGGGAGGGAGAACAGGGAGGCTCATGAGGCTCAAGATGGGGAATCTCATCTGGTCAGGACACCACAGATGACAGTGCTGATTGCACAGTGCTCAGCCTATGCAACTGTACATGGCAGCCCTGCCCTGCCACCCCAACCTGAGAGCTGTCTGCCTTTTCTTATCCTTAATGATCAAAATCCTTAGACCAAAGAAACCATTTCTAATATGTACCTCTCATCCCTCTCACTGCCATGTCTGGGAGGCAGGTATCCTGTGTCACCCACCTTGCTGCGGTACCATCTCTCGGCCTCCGCTCGGCTACGGCTGGCAATGTCATCATAATTAGCCTTGATCTCAGCCACAATGCTGTCCATATTCAGGTCCCGGCTGTTGTTCATCTTCACAATGACTGAGGTATCTGAGATGTGGGCTTGGATGGTTCTAATTTCCTATGGGGTCAACAGTCATTCACATTACATATGCCATCCAGAGTCAAGCAGAACAGGTGTCACATTCCTCTCTGCACATGTGCATGTACACACAAACAGTTACCATTTCCAAAGCCCTCAGGCCTGCAGACCCCTTATGTCTGTTGCCTTTCTATTCAGGCTGGCCTGGGACAGAGAGAGGATAGGTAACTAGTATCTTCCCTGCAGGTGCTCACCTCCTCATACATGGTCTTCAAGAAGTTAATCTCCTCCACCAGGCTGTGGGCATTGGCCTCCAGGTCTCCCTTGCGCACGTAAGAACAGTTAACCTCCTGGAGACATAGACACATGCAGTTTTAGTAGTTATAGAAGTTTTCCAAGGGATTCCACCTCCCCTAGTCCAACTCTGAAGAAATTTCATCCTATTCCCAGCTACAAAGCAAGTTCAAGGCAGAACTCTAGAAGTCAGGGTTCATGGAACTAAGCTCTCCCTTCAACCCTAGTAAAATGTAGTAGTGACTCTGGAAAGTTCTTCTAGCTCTCTGAGCTTCTCTGTAAAAGAAGATTCAAAGGATTCCTGCCCTATGGGTCTCCTGGAGTAAGAGCGAAATGCCTTTTCATGTTGGGAATAAAGTATGAGCTTATTAACTGAAGGAAGGAGCACTGGATGCCCCTGAGGGCTGAGGACACACCCAGGCTGCTGGCCCACGGGCACATCCACTCACCTGCTTGACTCTGACAAGTTCATTCTCTGCCATGGCCCTCAGCGCAACCTCCTCTTCATACCTCCAGAAGGCAACAGGATTTGGAATGAGAGAAATTATTTGGAGATGTGAGTAGGAATGGAAGGGAAGGGACACCACACCCACCTGACCTGTCATATCCCTCTGCCGATGTCAGAATATTCCTTTCCTCCATCTCCCATTCCTCATGTCTGAAGCATCCTTCTTGCCCAAGTCTCCAATTGTAAATTTCTCAAACTTAAACATTACTCATGTAAGTATCTTCATGCTGCTGTTACTCTGATACATCAGCTGGGTGCCTGTATTCAACTCTAGGAGGATGGGTGTTATGAGCAATATGAAGGAGTGGTGTAAAGAGAGGGGCAGTGGCAGTCTCATTCATTGTTGCACAGCCTTCCTCAGGCCCTAGCACGACAGTGAAAAGAGTAATAGTTCAGAAAAGGTTTGGGGGATGGATGGGTGCTGAGTGAATGGATGAGAGGATGGGTGCTGGGTAGGTGGAAGGGTGGATAATGGATGGAGAGTAAGACATGGCCCCTATCCGAGGAAGTTCACAATGCAGTGGGAAAAGGCTGATATTTCAGCTTCTCTCCTCTCCATGTGTCTTCCTGTCATTGTCCTTAAAACTGCTGTAAGCATACAGCGGGTTAGTGAAGAGAACCTTTCTAAGGCTGCGGTGTACGGTAATCCCCTCTGAGAGATGTGAGCCTTCTCCACTGCACTCACTTCTTCTTGAAGCCCTCCAGCACCTCCTGCACGTGGTTGAGCTCCGACGCCAGCCTCCCGCTGTCGGCCTCCACACTCTCGGCCTCCCGCCGCAGCGTCTCGATGTAGCCACTGAACAGCGGCTCCAGGTTGCTCTCACAGCTGCGCTGGTTCTGGTAGAACTGCCACTTGGTCTCCAGCAGCTTGTTCTGCTGCTCCAGGAAGCGCACCTGCCATGCAGGGACAGCCATTGTTACCCACCATGCCAGCATCCTGAGGAACCCAGCGTGCACACCAGTCTTTCCTCCCTAACCCCTGCACACACACACATACACACATATACATACATACACACACACACACACACACACACACACACACACACACACCCCAGGGCCTCTATCACTCAGAATTACTGTAAATATTAGTCCAAGTGCCCCATGATCCAGTGAGATGTCCTTTCACTGCTGGGAATCAGAATCCCCTCCTGAATGGCAAAGCTTTCCTCTGGGAAAACTTTCTTGGCTGATTGTCCTGCTGTTCCCCACCACCATCGCTGCCGCCAGTCCTCTCTCCCACTCCCATCAGAGAGACAGAGAGAGACAGAGAGACAGAGAGAGACAGAGAGAGAGACAGAGAGAGACAGAGAGAGTGGGCTTGGAGTTCTGGTCAGCAAGATCATCCCAAAGTTAACCCTATTCTTATTTTTTCTGTGTCTTGTGTGCACGTAGAGCTCCCTCCCTCTGACAGGTAGTTCCAAAGTTTGTGCCATCAATCAGGAGAACCTTTCCTATTCTCACATCTCTGGGCCAGTGCCCTGGAGGTGTGTCCAGCTCCACCATCACACTGGGAGCTCACCTGGACCATATCCTACCCCTCCCTGACTGCCGCTCTCAGTGTCCAGCCTGAGTCCTGGGCATGGGTGGAGTTCAGGAAGAGTGTGATCAAGGACACCCACCTTGTCGATGAAGGCAGCGAACCTGCTGTTGAGATGCTTGATCTGCTCCTTCTCCTCATGCTTCACGCACTGGGCGTTGGGGTCGATCTCCAGGTTGAGGGGCGCGAGGAGGCTCTCGTTGACCGACACGGAGGTGATG
>RJWH01010151.1:0-18399 GCA_004363575.1 Solenodon paradoxus
GTGTGTGTGGTGTGTGTGGGCTCCTCATAGCCGGTGCCGTCCTGCCCGCTGTGGCCACGTGGCTCTCGGGCCACCCGCCTCCCCTCACCGCCACCCTGAAGGCGCCTGAAAAGGTCCTTGTCACCCTCCGCGTGTGGAGCCCAGTCCTGCGTCCTCTCTGAGTCCAGGCCGATGGTGAGCACGCGGTGCCGCTCGCGGTACGGCCGCGGCAGCTGACGTGTCCAAACGCTTCTGAGTGTTGGTGAGTGGCCCTGGGGGACCGGCTTCGGCCTGGCTGAATTGTGTGTGTCCCCAAGTTCTTTTTTTTTTTTAACGGCAAGGCGAGGACAGGAGTGACGGTGAGCAGCAGGCAGGCAGGAAGAAGCAGTTGTTTTATTTAGTTGCCCGTCTTGATGGCTCCTGCTGGACCCAGGACACGAACCCGGGACCTTGGGATCCCAGGTGCTGCTCTGTCAGGGCGCACTCTTCCCCCACATTCTTCCCCTGAGGTCCCACTTCCCAGGACCTCGGGACACAGGAGTTGTGGAGACAGCATCTGGAAGAGCGAGTCAGTTAAAGTGAGGCCTTGCACCGGGGCCCTCGGCCCACCTGGGTGACGTCCTCATAGGAAGAGACACCACGGAGCCCCCTCCTCCCTCTCTCCACGCCAACCCCGTCCACGTGAGGACAAGGACAAGACTTAACCAGCCCTTGCTGACATCTGCACTAGGCCTGCTGCTTCTAGAACGCTCGGGACATCAGCTTCTGCAGTTCCGGCCCCGCGTCCGTCAGAGCAGCTCTGGTCACCACCCAGAGAGAGGCCGGGGCAGGGGTTACAGCGACCCGCCACGTGTCACTCATTCTTCAGAATGACCCAGCCTGAGTAGCAAGCGGGTCACGCTGATGAAAATTCGGGTTAAGAACCTCCCCGGAAAGGGCCTGAAGTCCCATCTGACTGGAGCCGAAATCCTCATTAGACTGTCGTGAGCAAGTCACCGTCTCGGCCCTCAGCCCAGGACGGCCCCGACACTGGTGTGTAAAAATGGTGTGAAAACGGGAGGCGCCTTTGTCCTGGAATTCTCCACCCAATCCCCGAAAATGAGTCCGCGGGTGACTGCCCCTTGCCGCCTCCCGGGACCCTGAATGTTACCCGCACTGGCCCGCAGGTGGGTTTCTCATCAGAAAACTCCCCGGGGCCTGCTGCTCTCCGCGATCAACAGCGCGTCTTCATCTCATTCTTCCCGTGGACAGGAGCCGACCACTACGGCCCAGCTCACTGGCGCCGGTGGAAATGCTGGGCAGCTGCGGCCCTGAGTCGTCACTGTCCCTGTTTCCAGCAGACTCTGCCGCCATGACTTTTCTTGTCCCTGTATCTGTGTTCCCCGAAGAGCCTATTTCAGCACGCGTTTCTAGAAAAGAAATCTCCGGGTTCAACACACGTGACTTTGAACCATCTTGCTACAATGCTTTCAAAAATGCCCAGAGGCAAAACCCCATCGGTGGCCACTGGTGCGTTGGCTGAATTCATTCTGGCTTCTTGCCACCATCTTGCCTTTGAGGGAAAAACAAGTTTCGACACAGAGACTATTTCAAATGCATGAAGGCGAAGAAGTTTGACATATTCCACCACCCAACACATGGGGCCCCAAGTGAGCGGGGCGGGACATCTGGGTGTCGTGGGCTGTGCCTCTGGGGAGCTGGGGCCAGAGAAGAGAGGCTAAAAGGAGGCCTTTCCTCGGGCAGCTCTGCCCGCAAACTTACCCACGATGACAGTTTGCATTATGTGCGCTCCTTCAGGAATAATTACCACGCGCCACGTGGACATTTGCTCATTCCCAAGAAGCAGGTCATCCATCATCTCCCGGTGATAGGGTTTTGCCAGATGCCAGGCGAATTAGCAAATGTTATTCAATACACACATTCATCAATTCTGACTGGTGTTTAAATAACATCATGAGGAAATATCTTTAGCAAAGACGCCTGGGCTTTGAACATTCTTAAAAAATGGTCCAGACCTATGGTTCTCTTACTCACTTAAAAAAATTAGCATTAACTTAGCCTTTGTTACAAGCTAGCTCTACGTGAATATAAATCGAAAAAGGCCAGAGGCAGAAATTCTCCAGCTGGAGCACAGATCAGCGTCGCCCGGAGGGGCTGTTAATGTTAACACACAGGCGAGTCGGCAGCCCTGCATGATTTTAGACGCAGTCCGTCCAGACAGGAGCCCAGGCTCTGCGCTTCGAGGACCCCTGCTCTTGACAAAGCTCTCACAAAATTAAGGCACGTATGGATCACCTCAGGGTATTTCTCAAATGCAGATTTTGACCCCCTTCGGACTCAAGATTCTGCATTTTGACAAAGCACTGGGTAGCGCTGATGGTCTTCCAACAGCAAACTTCAGTTTGGTTCAGTTGGTTGAGATATTGGGGACTTCTGATGAAAAGGAAAAGATCGTTAAAGAAATGTTCAGGCTGCAGCCACTCCATTCTAATTTCTTTGCCAAATGGTAATGGTGCTTTGACGTAGAATGCCAGGTCTTTTAATATCACTTAACTTTTATCTTCTCAGAAAACAATCAGTTTGACCCATTCCATCCACCTCCCAATTTTACTAAGGCCTGTATGAGAGATTTCCAACGATGTGTTTGGACTGTCTACCCTGAATGAGAAGATGAGCATGAACTCAGACTTCGGGATACATTTCGCCCAATGCCAGAAGAATCTGAGAACTAAGTGTATCTTCTCTAATATTAGCGCTAGATTTTTCCGAGCTGGTGTTAGAGTCAAGCACTCTATTTGATGTCTCCCAGTCTTCTCATGTCACACATAGAATGTGGGCACAGAGTACCTTGGTCCACAGAGACACAGCACTGAAGTTTAGAGCAGGACAGCATTTACCTCAGACAGAGGTCCAGGCCAGTATGCAGCATCCTCTCTCATTGCTTTGGATGGACAATATGGTGGATGGGTTGGAATGTCTCTACGGGAAGGCACGAGATACCTCATGATCTGGTAAGTGTGTTTTAGGAATAAGATGTAACCCTTTAGAAGCTGGTGGTCTAGAGCAGGCAACTACCCCTAAACCCACCCCCTCTGGCTCAGAGCTTCTGATGAGGAAAGCCTAAGTCTCAGTTTCAAAATCTCAAGGCAAAGTCTGGAGGAAGGACTTGCGACTTCTGTCATCACGTTCCAGGAACCACTTCCTCTGCCCTCTGCTTCAGATACCGGTTTGCACGATTCCTCCTGGCAGCCTCGTCCTGGGGAATTGACTCACAGGACCATGAGTCTCAGAGTTGAGAGCAGCCTCGACAATTTTCCAAGGCTCGTTCCCCTGAGCCTGGGATGCAACGTGAATAAAACCCACAAGAGACAGCGTTATAGGCCTGCTCTGAGATCACGCTCTGAGATCCGCTCTCCACACACTCACATGCAAACGCCGAGGCTCCTCTGA
Organism: Solenodon paradoxus; assembly: GCA_004363575.1. Classification (NCBI taxonomy): domain Eukaryota; kingdom Metazoa; phylum Chordata; class Mammalia; order Eulipotyphla; family Solenodontidae; genus Solenodon; species Solenodon paradoxus. The sequence continues at coordinate 3,430 of RJWH01010151.1, forward strand.
CCGGTATTCAGACACCGCACACACTGACTGAGGAGCTGATGAGCGTGAACCCAGTTAGACTTTGGGAAACATTTCACCCAATGCTGGAAGAATCTGAGAACTTGATCCCCTCGACACTGTAGCCAGCAGCCCTAAATTTTCTGAGCTCGCATCAGAGTCAAGCATTCTGTCTAACGTATCCGAGTCGCCTCACACTGCGTGTCACAAATTCTGGTCTGTAAAATGCAGTGAGAATGAGAACTCACCCTCAGGGCAGGGCTGGCCTCTCTCTGTCCCCGGGAGAAGCAGAGGGCCTGATGGAGCTGCCTGCTGGCTCCCCGTGCTGGGCCTCGCTGACAGCCCTGCTCTCTCTGAGGTCCTCAAGCTCTAAAGGCAAACTCTCGGCAGCCTCTCTGAGCCTCTTGCCATTAGGAGTCACAACTTTTGTGGGCTTGGAAAGAGTGTCAGCCTGTAGTCTTGCAAAGAATGACATACAGACTTTATTTAAGAAATAAATCACGACTCTGATGCGCCCTGGTGGCCTAGCAGCTTAGTACCCGCTGGCCACAGTCCACATACACCCCGGTTCAAGACCCGGGCCGGCGGGGACAACCAAGATGAGCAACTAAACAAAATAAGTGCTTCCTCCTCTGCTTTCTTCCTGCCTACCTGCCTGCCTATTCACCTTCATACCTGTCTGCACTTTCCCTTACAAACTTACTTTAATCACCAAGGGTAAATCACGCAGACTTCTTCTGACTCAAACCAGAATATTGAGACCTTTAAGACAAACACCACTCTCCAAGTCTGAATGCCTGCAGTTTCCAGCCTTCGTGTCCCTTCTGTCAGGGTGACCAGCACGACGCCGATCAGTATGTTCAAGCGTAATAGATTCCTAGGCTAGACTAAAAATATAATGATCCATGCTTTTCTCCGGGGCTCATTTATCCAGTGATTGAACCCTCTGATGTCGCTGTGTGCCACATGTCTGCTACAAACCGCAAGAGCCAATGAGGCGTGGCCCTGCCCCGTGGGAGCTCCCTGTGGCGGAGACAGGCATTTCATTTTTGTTCTTCTTTTCCCACAGTGGCTGCTGATTCCTTGCCCGGCTCCAGTCAGCATCCCAAGCACAGAGGAGCTTTCTTTTTAAGGGACAGGGGGTGGGGAGGAGACAACCAGCAAAGAAAACAAACACATGAGATCACGCTGGTAAAAAAAAATCGTGCAAACATTAAAATCAGGTGGTGGGACAGGTTGGTCAGGAAACGGCTTTGCCTCCCGGGTGGTAACATGCCATGTGGATTATGAGAAAGACCAGGGCATCTGCTGGTCTGCGCGCCTGCCTTCCGGAGGAAAGAATCAGTGGTCGAAAGGTCCTAATCTACAAGGAAAGCCTGTATTCCAGGGGGAGAAAAGTCCCGGGCATCTGAGCAACCATAGAAGATGGAAACGGTGATGGGAAGGGGGAGGTGGTAAAAGACAGGACAGATGAGCCGCTTTGGAAGACGCACAGCTGTGACTCAGGGGGCGGGGCAGGTGCAGGGTGGTCAAAGGTCTCCAGGAGGAAGGGCCTGTGGGTCACCTGGGTGCATCTGAGGCAGGCTGACTGCATTCCCTTCAGACGAAAACAATGGGACATGGGGATGGCAAGCACAGGACAGGGTTACGTGCAGGTGAATCAGGGGAGGGGAGGGGGTGGAGTAATCCGAGCAAGAGAAGAGCAGCCAGGCCAGCAGCTAGTAAGGACCATGTTACTGTCATCGCTCCTACTACCAGTGATCGCGTCGTAACCACATGTGGTTGGCGGGACGATACACATGGTGAGAGACGGTGCAGAGAATTTTGGTACCTTAAGCAAAAGTCAAATTATTTACCTCTAGAAGCCCTGCTCTAAATGTCCTGCCTTAAAACACATGCTGTTTTAACCATCCCAGTGCCAGAAATGATCCCCACAGTGCCAGACATAACCCCACAGTACTCACCTGGGCCTCGACCACTCTGTATTCTGTTCTCTTTGAAGAAACAGGCGCAGAGTGAGGGGATCCTCTTCCTGTGGCTCCTGTCTCCTCACAGGGGCAGGAACAGCAGTGGTGGCCATGACCCACTGCAGTCGGTACCAGCAAGGCCATCTTTAATGCGAGCAAAAGGGGCAGCTGCTTTGGGACCCCTCAACAGATTGGGCCTGGGGCAATGCTGCTGCCCCCTTTGCCCTGCATTAAAGACAGCCCTGGTTTATCAAAAACAGGAAAAAATGGGCATTTATATGAAAACTATGGGATGCTTGGGAAATATGAAATAAAATGATAGCGTCCTGTTTAAAATGGTGAGTATGGTCATCCAAATCTGAGGGGACTTGAGCCGGCGAGCAGCAGGGAGTGCGGTGGGCAGTGGTGGCCTTTCCGCAGATGAAAACATCCATGAAAGAGTGCAAATGCCTAGACATACAGCCTTCCAATGACCTCACTCAATCAGATAGATACTCTTCATCTCAGTCTCCTTCAGAGGGGCTGCATCTTCCACTGGGTAAAGTCTGCGTGAATGAGCTCTCCAAACAGCGACGCCCTTTGTTAAGGGACAGCCTTTTCCTTATCAAGTGCATCTATTCATTGGCATGTATTTTAGAAACTAATATGTATCTAAGCCTGCTGTGAACTTTTTCCCTTTTAATCGAGCTACTCAGGGACAAGGGCTAACAGCGAGTTCTGTCCTCTTGATTGGTTTTCCTGATGGCTGTGCACTTGCGAGAAATGTGACTGATTTTGTGGCTGGAAATAATCTAGTAATATTAAAAATAAAGAGATTTGATACAATATGGACTTAAATTGGAAGTAGTCTTATGATGGGTGTGTGTAAGAGAGGGGTGAGGGAGAGAGATGGGGATAGACAGAGGAGAAAGGAGAGGAGCGAGGAGAAGAGAGGGGAGCAGGGAGAGAGAGGGTTGATTCTGATGTTTGAAGACAAGGAAGACTCTAGGTGCACCCCTGGGTTTTCCGGGTGAAAACGACGTGTGGTGTAACTCATTTAATATCACCCTAAACCATCTCTTACAGTCAGACCTCTCTTTTAGATTCCGAGACAAGCAGGATTCTAGATTTTTAAATCCTGCTGAGTCTGCCCTCGTCTTTATAAATGGAACCGACAACAAAGCTGGTGTTGTCTGCAGCCAGCTCTGACAAACACAGGTGAGCACGTCATGAAAGAGGTTTTTAATGATTTAAAACCGCTTTTGTCTACGCTTCCTTGCATACCCAGGCAGTCTCCCTCCCTCCCCACAAAACCTTTAATTCTAACTAGGAGGGTTTCCAAGCTTGGTATTTTCAAGAACTGCATTAGAGTTTGCATTCTTTAAAAAAATAAATTGCATTCTTATGCATCAACGAAGATTAGAACAGTATATATTTTCTCTCGTTTTATCTTTTAATAGAAAGATTAGAATAATAGCACTTTAAATGGAACACAGATAGCATTTTATAAGCAAGTTTTTAGAAACCGTTTTTCTTGTTCTATCTTTTTGGTATGCATTTGACTTACTTGAAAAATTCCAAATTCCCCATGTCCCCTAAAGGTCTCTTCGTGGAGAGAGCATTTTCCAGTTAACCCTGCTCAGTGGCTGAAATGGTCCAAAGCAACTGGCCCCGGCTCGCCCATCACCTAGTCTCTGTTCTTCCTCCCTCGCCCCAGACACAGCGTGGCGTTCAGAGGCCCCGCTCTCTTTGCTGGTCCAGAACGTGCTGCCTGGTCAGGCTTGTGTTCAATCCAGGTAATTCACATGGTAATTCCAATGGCTTCTACGCCCAGTGTAAACCATGCCCTGATTTTTAAAAATTGTTCTTAAAAAGGCAGAGTTCTTAGAGACTGCGTTTTGAGGTTGGGGACAATAGCCTTCGGATTTTGTGATTCCAGACGGGTTCCATGTCTTCACGCTGACAGAAAGGGGGAGAAAGCTTCTGCTTTGTCCTTTGGCTTGAACTAAGCAGCCCAGCAGAGACCAGGAGGCTGCGAGCAGAAGGGCAAGGGTGGGGCTCTGGGACGGGAGCGGAAGAGGAGGACAAGAAGCCTGGCCTCTTCTCTGGCCACATGGCCACAGAGGCAGAGTGGAACTGAGATGTCTTTACTTGGGCAATTCAAGCTGCAGTTGTTTTACTAAAGCACTGATTCTGAGAAAATTGCATCTCTCCAGAATGCGTTTTTCTATTTTACAGTTGAAAAAAAAAATCTATCCCTTTCACAGAGACCCAAACTTTCAAAATAGTTTTATGCAGAAAGATGGTGTGTAAGTAAAATTAAGTAGTTTCTGTACCTCTGATTGACTGGCTGAGCTGCTGGGAGTTTTCTATTGAGAACATTTTTTAAAGGAAAAGTGCAGGCAGAAATGAAGGGGCAGCAAAGGCAGGCAGGCAGCAAGAGAGAGGAGGAAGCAGCATTTTTTAAAATTTTATTTAGCTGTTCTTGGTTGTCCACCCTACCCCTACAGGGGGCTGGGCTCCTGAACCAGGGTCCTCGGGATGTGTATGGACTGCGTCGGTGGTATTTCTACTAGACCACAAGGCACACCGCTGAGAGCATTCTGAGCCTCTGTTTGAGCCAGAGCTGACCGGCTGGCATGGGCCGGGGAGCTATCTGCTCATCCTTATTCTAGATAGCATCTGAGGACAAATCTGCTCTTCTGCATCAAAGAAGAAAAAACGGCTGTAGCCTGAAAATCCATTTTCCGTGTTTTTGCTTTAAAGAGTTAAACGGGACATTTCAACTTTCACTGGTCTTTTCATTTCAGAACTTCTGAAGGCTAAAGTGGAAGAAGGCAGCAAGTCAGCACTGGGCAGCAGACGGCTTTGAGCTTTCTCAGGGACGTTGTGTTTGCTAGTGATGTTTACTCACGTCTCACACAGATCTCCATGCCCATGTTAGCAAGTGGAACCATTTTGTTTAAAGAGGAAACAGTCATCTGAGACCCCAACTCCTTAGCCCTCCTCCCTTGCGCCCTTCAGCGCCCTGAGGACCCGCTGGCCTTTGCCAGATGCGGCCGAAAACTCCAGAAGAACTGCTCGAGCAGACTGACCTGGATCTGAGTTTCTTGGTTGCTTTCTAGCTCTGTAGCCCCAGACCAGCTGGTGGCCCACCGAAGACCTGTCTGGTTTGTCGGATGGAGAAGAGTCCTTACCTGGCAAAGTTGTGACATTGGACTGAGGAAGCAGAACCGGGTAGAGGCCCAACTGGGAGGATTTCTGTTTTCTCACTTGATTGGCACTAAATCCAACGGGGCACATCACATTCTTTACAGCGATGGCTAAGAGTATTTTGTTGTCCTTATTCTCCAAATACTTCTAGATTGTTTTGGCTTTTTCTTTATGTTTTCTTTGCTGACCAGATAGCTGATGTGACCTACCACCCCCACCCCCGTGTTATTCATTCATTTGGTGAATCAAGGAACAAAATCTCCTGTAATTTATGTTTCTCAACTTCTCATGAATGGCAGTATCTTAACTTTCACTAATTCAAATAACCAATATCACAGTACCAGCGCTTCAGTGTCGGATATGATTTAGCTTGCTTCCTCATCTCATAAATGGGGTTCATTATCTCTTCTACAATCGCCTAATGTGTATTTTGGTAATTTCTCTCTTAGCTTAGAACATCTCTTATAATTCACTGGTTTCATGAGTTTCAAGGTTATACAAGGTCATCACCTGCACATCATTTTTTAAATAGAATGGAAATCACACCTTGTCTGTGTGCATGTTTTTGATGTGAAGTAATGAGCAGTGAAAATATGGAATTGTAATTTAAAGTACTTTTCTCTACTGAAAACTAGCCCAACTAGTTAACAGGTTGCTCTCTGTGAAGACTATCACTCTTTCTTTCTCTGCTCTTTAGATTTCACTGTTGGGAATTACTTTTCTGCTTTCTTCTTTCTTTACTTTTGCCATAGTTTTAAACTACGGCATATTATTTCACATCGTTTTTGTCTTTGAAATATTTGTTTGACCCCATTCCTCCCCCTGGTTTCTACAAGCCTTTCCTCCCTTAACATTGTCACTTAAATGTTAAGAATTTGGTTAACCATTCCTAGCCTCACTTTAAAAAATAACCACTGTCCTGTGTACACATGGATTTACCAAATAGTGCTTTTTATGAGACTGAATGTTTGAAAACGTCCTATCTATTTAAGAACACAGACAGACTAAAAATATGGTATTGGAGATAACTAAAAATAATTTCTTTTCATCTTCTTGACTAGGTAGACAATTATTTTAATATGAATTGCTTGTCTATTGAACAAGCACCATCCTTGAAGTCTTTCTTATTGTTTCTCATTTAAGGTGCATGCAAGAGGGGTGTTTGAGGTGAGTATAGGTCATGCAAGTTACGTTGTGAAGCAAAATATCTCTTCTATTAACACATAAACAGGAGGAATGAAAAAAACCATCGACCCCTAAAGTGACTGGGAAAATAGGATTAGAAAAAAAAATATCACTTAGAGTCAATGATGAGATCTCAGAGATCTAGACTGAATAACTTAGCAACCCACATGAAGCTTCCATTCGTGACCTATTAGCTGTTTCCAGAAAGGAACTTGACATTCTCATATAAGGAACTGCTTGAAGAGTTTCTACGACTAACTTGCTTTGAGTAGATATTCAGATAAAAGAAAATGAATGAGCATGTTTGGTAGAAAAGCATTTTCTCTGGGTCATAGAATGAAATGGAAGAGATGCATCTTCTAGAAAAACAGGCTGCGGGAGAGCAGCCAGGGTGCTCACAGATGATAAAGCAGTGCCGGGGAGTAGCCTTATGCAGTTGCTAAGTGTTTCCAAAGAGTTTCCAACCGGCTTCACATTCCTGAACCACATTATTACCGACACTCACAGCAGAACTCAGCCGATCCAGCGATTTCGGGCCCTGTGACATGCGACCCACGAACCACCCCTCAGCCCCCACCTGCTCACTGGGGAGCCCGGCTGGGATGTGGGCATCGTTACCGCTCCCTGCCCTCCACGCTCAGGGCTGATGTTCACAGGCCCTGTCACGCGACCCAGGGGACCTTTGATTTGAGAATCACAGGAAGTGGTTTTTCCACCTTCCATTAAAATTCATTTTTCTACTGTGACTTGATAACTGCTTTTTAATAACTTGGTGCGTATGACGGGGGCTGTAGTGACGTTACAGGATGTGTGTGTTGATGTGTGTGTGCCTGTGTGTAAAGCTGTTGCAGGGGACTGGTGTCGGTAACCGTAGCCTGTTTCCTGTCCCTCAGCAGTGCTGTGGCGATGAGTCACCAGGTGTGAATTCTCATGGTGCTTGATTAAGGAGCGTGCTGCCCACAAAATTATCCTGGAAGGATGGAAGTCTTGTCATTGAGCTTTTCACGTCATGAAACACACACTGACATTTTACTCTCAGCTTGGAAAACATCCGAGAGTCTCTTTCTGTAATTTTAATATTATCTTTATTTCCTATAGCTATGCATTAACATTCAGTATCCAAATATGTAACAATTATATCTTTTTTAAAAACCCTTGGTCTAGGAATCAGGAGATCAGCTTAACAAATAAACAAAAAAAACAACCAAACTAAAACAAAACACAAAATCTTTTAAGCTTATGGCTTTTGCCAGTGTTTTTAGGACTAGCAGCTTCCTTGGGGTTATACCATCCCATGTATAAGAGCATTAAAGAACACACTGGAGGTATTTTTTCAGATTAGAAAAAAGAATTAAGTCAATTTTATAGTCAGAAAGACAATTGCTTTTACAAAATGTTGATCCCACACACCTACATGCAAAATATTTTGAGCATGCACAGTTCGTTTACATACACTTTTGCAGCATTATAAAATAACACATAAAATAACACGTAAAATAATGTGAACCATGATGCAAGAAAAGTTGGCACGGTCTCACACCTATAGGAGCAGATGCAATCAGCCTGGAGAAGGAAGGGAGATTCAATGTCGTGTTGGTACTGCTGGGGCCTCGCTGAGGCAGGGGACACAGCTCTTGTGACCCATCCAGCAGGTAAAACACAGCAGAGCGCCAACGCCCACCGCGTGGCCTCAGCGCCTACTTATAGCAGAAGCACATGTGTTTTTCAAAAATCCTGATGGCTGACTTCTAACCTCAAGTGTTTGGTTTCAATTAGTCTGGTGGGATGGGGATTTTTTATCTGAAAAATCTTCCCAGGAGAAGTCAGTACCCAGTGGGGCTGACAATCGCTGCTGAGACCCAGGGAAGCTCCTCCATCCTGGTGTGGGTTTCAGTGGAAGTTTCCAGCAGGAGTGGCTGCGGGGCTGGTGGGGCTGGTGAGGCAGTGCCGTGGAGGCGGAACAGGGGGCAGTGATTGTCTGATTGCCCTGGTTATTCACTTGAACCAGGAGAAGCAATGGTCATGCCCTCCAAGACAGTGCCCAGCAGACGGCAGCTGAGGCAGAGGGACGGATGGCGTCGAGCTCTGGGAAGTTCTCAGGAGACTGTCAGGGGCCAAGCACCCAAGTCAGCCAGCGGGAACACGGATTAGCTATTGCAACTTAAATTAGTGTCATTCCTATGTCATTCAGCTACCCCCATGTTGAGGACTCCTGGGGAAATCAAGTTACAGCTTTAATATTTGAACAAAACCAATTTTGCAGGGAGCCTCACATTTTACAAAGCTCTTTTGTATGTATTATGTTACTTGATCCACAAGTCATCTCTGGGAGGTAGCAGGATAAATGCTATTAGGTCCATTTTATGAAAGACAATAATGAAGTTCAGAAATGTGCACAATTTGCCTGAGGTCCTAGGAGTATAAACGGCAGGGCGGACCACCAGCTTGGGATTCTCAGCTCTCAACCCTTTCTCCTTCCGCCCCATCCTGAACTGGTAGAAGGTGTCTGGCTCTACCCAGTGAGGGATGCCTGTGAGTTGTTTAGCAGTGGGGTAAATCTCTCCTGGGACTTCTTTGTTCTGCGCCCAGCTAATGCCAGCCCGTCCTTTCTTAAGATGCTAAAAGACCTCTTGCTTTCTTAGGAGACAGTGACCTTTCAATGACTACAATCTCTGCAGCCCCGACTCTTCCCCGGAGTCCCCTAAACCCCTCCAGGATCCCACAACTGAGGAGTCAATACCTGGCAGCAAGGCTGTTTCTGATCCAGGTTCCGTTTTGAAAACCAGAGTGGAAATCAAGACATTGGTTTTCTTGGGCTATTAAATCTGTGCTTGTTAAATAGGAGAAATATTACCCTTCCCCGGAGAAATCCCTTTTCAAATCCAGGTGTTTGGCAAGCTAATTTCATTGATCGTAATAGGGCATGGAGAATGGATCAGCAAAGCATGCATCCATCCATCCACCCACTAACTCATTCAATCTGTGATCGCATTCTTTGGATTCTGTCTGTTTGAATACATCTGTCTCCATCTCCCTCCACCATCACTGCTTGGACTCAGATTTTCACCACTCTCCGCTTAGACTCCTGCTGCTTAATGCGTTCCCTTACCTACCCCACTCCAGTTACTTCTCCCCTTACCCCCAGCCTTCAGCATAAAATTAAAATCTTAGGGTGTCTTTTAGATTTTATCAAGGTTTCCCTTTATCGGTAGGATTTTCCTCCAAATCTACACAGATAATTGACATATGACACTGTAAAATTCAAATTGGGTGATGTCTCTACCCTTTCAGATTTCGTAAAGGTTGACTTTTATCGACAGACTTTTTCCCCAAATTTAATATGATTAATTGACCTAGGACATCGTGAAGCTGTAACGGACGCAGGGCGGTGATTTCACACACACACTGTGAAAAGAGCACAATGAAGTTAGTTATTGTTCCCATCTGTGTGTGCAGTGTGGTGATAACATTTAAGGTCTCTCTTAGCTGCCTTCCAGGGCATGGTAAGAGCAGTCATCCCTCACCATGTCTTTCATTAGAGACTTGACTTTTCACCCTGCAGCTGGGCATTCATGTCCTTTGACCAGCATCTCCCGGTTTCTCCACCCCCCAGGTGCTACCGAGCACCTCCTCCTTCCTGCTGCTGTCAGTTCACAGGACTTTGTTTAAAATGCACAGGAATACAGGACCATCCAGCCCCTTTGCTTCCCCATCAGCTCCCCGACTCCCGAAGCCAGCTCCCCATCTCCCGAAGCCAGCTCCCCGTGAACTCTGCGCTCCGGTCCCATGAGATACCCAATTCTCCACCTGCTCTTCTCTGCCATAGCACCTGACTCCTGTACCTCCCCTGGGCCCACAGCTCTTCTTCTTCCAGAAGAATTCTCACACGTCTTGTGGCCTTAATTCCAGCCACACCTCTCCATGCACCTCATCTTGACCCCCACGGCTCCACCCAGCTCGGTTCCCCTGGATTTGTGACGCGTGCATTCGTGTTGACTCTTCCCATGACCACACTCTGCTTGCTCTGTCCTCCCTGCCTCTGCACTGGATGCTTCTGGGGACACAGGTCAGCCTCGGTCAGCTCACCAGCGCCCACCACAGCGTCTAGCAAAGTCTCCAGTGAGTGTTGACCCCAGGCCTGCCTCACTGCATGAGTGCCTTTACAGGACGTGACCTAGAGCTTCTGAATTAAAAACGTTCTGGTCAAAAGTTTCAACAAAAGTTTTTGCGTTTCTGCTTCCAGTCTATGAAATGATAATGAAATATCTAGAAACGTCAGCTGAGAGACACTCTTGTTTCTCAAAACAACAGGAATCCTGAATCCAGACACATACGCCATCTCCCAAATGAGACATACGGATCTGATACTGCATTTCAGAGCTGATTTGGAGGTAGTGTCTCAGTGGGACTGGAGACATGGCTTCTGTCAGGAGAGGCCCGAAGGCCGCTGGGTGAGTCCTCTTTGATGTCGAGAGGGATTTTCAGCATCGTTGGAAAAAAAATGTTAGCCATATATTATTTTCCACCATTATTTGTGTACAAGTCTGTGTCATAAGTGGTCTAATCCCCTCTCCCCACTTTTTAGTCTTTTTTAGAATCTGGTCCATAGAGACAGTTGTCAAATGGAATCTGAAAACAGGCGCCACTACCAAGGGTTTGAAACCCTGCACAGCAAGGGGAGCAAAGGGGAATACGGATATTTAAGTGTCCCACCGAGGACATGGGTTTTGTTAAAGAGTTCTCCAATGGAATTTGATGTTTCCCCTTCAACCACCGACCTTGCTAGTGCATGTCAGTGGGCGGTTTCCTGTCTTTAGGAAAAGCCTAAATATTATGATTTTTTAATGCCTGTATCATCTTTTCTTAGGTCCCATAAGCCACTTGATTTTGGCTTAGCAAGAAAACTTGGATTCTTTTAAAGGCAAACATCTGCTTATTTTTGTGTGAGATGCCTACCCACTGACCCGTGTCTTGCCTCCCCGCAGACACTGTCACTTGTTTGTTTGAATTCCACAATGCTGTCGAAGACATTTTAAGAAGTAGTTAAAGTCCGTACATAAAACACTCACCAGGCTCTCCTCCCTGTGGAGCAATGAAAACAGAGAGGTGAGCGTCTGTAGCTGACCGTGGGTGCAAAATGCACTTACCAGAGAGAGGCCAGCAAGTCAAAGACGGTGTCTGTGAATTGATGAAAGATGACAATTTATAATGACTGATTTTTAAGGCTGAGATGGCTATCATTTTACCTAAATCATTTAGACATATGTAGGTTTGGGATTAATATTTATTCCTAGGATAGACATTAACTTATTGAATGCATCTATATTGAGTTCATTGAACTTAAAGGAGCATTTATAGTGAGACTGGAGCATCCTTTTGACTAATTCTAGCAGCCTACTGCTGAGTACACTACATATTGAAGGGATTTAGCCTATAGAACGCCTTACTCCAAAGAGAACACCTTACTCTCACCCCATCACACACACTCAGCTCTCAGTGTGTATAAGCCATCCCTCCCAAAAACCTTTGACACTAGGTAACAACTAGCTTCTCCATTTGCGAGGCTAGGCGACAAGGCACAGAAAGGTTAATGCATTGTGGGACCAGCACTCACATTCACACGTGTGACTCAAGAATCCAAGGTCCGAGCCTCCAACCTGGCGGTACTGCTTCTCGACAGTGGAGTTATTTTGGCTTTCCTGGTTTTCAAAAGATTCCACAGCTGACTACAAAAAGCGGTTCCCTAAAACTTTCCAGATCATGAAAGCACATAATGGGGGGAAAAACAACAACTCTGAATTTAAACAAACACACCCTCGGGGCTGGTCATGGTCTTGAGTATGTGTGGAGGTAACTCAAGAAAATGTGGTCCAGTCAGAACCTTTACTGGGTCTTAGTAACACATGTCCTTGGCAAACAGACACAATCAAAATAAAAGTGACTTTCCAGTACCTCGGAAAGGAAAAAATGCTGGCAGGGACTCTGGAAATGTGGTGACTAGTAATGATTCAGCTGAAGGGAGTATGAACTGGGACTTACATAGACTTGGCGTGCCAAACAAAGCTCTTCCAGTAACATGCTAGGAGACCACACGTGAACCCGGCAGAGTCCAAGGCGCCAGCGTTTCCTCACCATTGAACATACAAAGCTGAAATCGAACCACCAAGGAGGATAAAGTAATGACACCAGCTGATTCTCCGAATGGAATCTAATAAAAATGAAACCGAGTTTGTTAAAACTCAATTGTCGGAAATAACTGCATTGACTTTTTTTTTTTTAAAGGAAAGGTGCAGGTAGGAATGAAGGTGAGCAGGCAAACAGGAAGGAAGGAAGAGAGAAGAGAAGGAAGAGCTTCACTTATTTTCATTTAGTTGTTTGCATTTGTTGTTCACTCTGGCCTCAGGTCTTGGGATGCATGTGGGCTGCTCTGAGGTGTGCTAGAGTGCTGCACCACCAGGGTGCACCCCTGCATTACCTTTTTAGAGGATTGAATAGAGTCTTCTTACCCCAAAGACAGACCATGAAAATATCCATTGGCCAAACAGGCACGGAAGACTTTTCTGAAGCCCTTATGTCAGAAATGCAATGCATAAAATACTCAAGCAACAGAGTATTTTACTTGCCATAAAAGGATGCAATCATATTTCTTAGAGAATTTAGTTTTCCCTGAGTTAAATGGCTTCATGTTGTCTGGTGAAATAGAGATTCCAAGAAACTTGAAAGCAAAGTGGAGATGACTCCCAAGGAAAGATGAATAAGTAAGAGACTAGAAAACACTATTTGGATTGATGGCATTGATCAACAGAAAGATTTTATTGTACCCACCTGTTTAAACAGAAACTCAACTTTATTTACCTATAGCCGTACTGTTTTTTTAAAAATGCCTGCTTATCACTTAGAAAAACAACATGGTGTAATCCGTTCTGGCTGGGAGGTAACATGACAAGTTCGATTTGTTTTAAAAAATATTTACATTGCTATATTTATATACATATTACATAGCATACTTAAATTTTAAAATTAAGACATTACTTTGAAATACTTTTTGAAAACCTAATTGGCCTAAAGCTCTAACTTGGTCAGGATGTCGGGGTGTGAGCTCTACCTGTGAGTTTCACCTTGTGGCTAATTTTGTGTCAGCGGGTCGGGTTGTCAGCATGTTAGATTTTCGGCCATTTCTCTGGATGTTTCTTTGAAGGTGTTTGTGGGATGAGATTAGCATTTAAGGCGGTGGACTTTGAGCCGACTGGGTGGGTCTCATCCTGTCAGTTGAAGGTGTTAAAGAGCAGAGACTAACAGGCATTCATTCCCCAGGCCTGAGCAAGAGGGAATTCCGCCAGCCGACTGCCTCTGGACTCACGCTCTAACTGATCTGAGTCTCCAGCCCTGATGCCCTACCTTGCAGATTTTGGATTTACCAAGCCTACACGATTGTGTAAACCAAATCCTTCAAATAACCCTCAGTGTATCTGTCTGTCTGTCTACACCAATCCGTTTTCGCCACACCCACAAACACTGGTTCTCTGGAGACCTTCAGCTCATGTAGTACCGGGAAGGAGAGTGAGGCCGTCACTCATTCGCTGTTTCCCAGAAATGTGCAATAATTTACATATGTTCCCAAAACATACTTACAGAATATATTGATCAGTTTTGACTAAAATCTTCTCCACTAAGTGTATGTGACCTAAGAAAGATTCTCTTTTATATAGAAAACTCAGACTCACATTAAAATAAGCACAAATTATTAAAAATAAGTATCAAAACACTTCATAGTTATGTTCCAAGGGGGTAAAAATAGTCATGATCAAATTAGTCCTGAGAAGTCCATTGTAACGTGTATATTCAGGAGGCATATTAGAAAAATGGATCCACGGTAATGGTGAAACTTATCTAAATAAATTTTGTGTTGACAAATGACATGTGTTTTTTATTTTTAACTGATGCATATGTACTTTGTAATAAATAAATAGCAGGGGATATGAATGAAATACTTTTTAATGAAATGGCTGATTATTCAGAAAAGTTTGGAAACTAATTCCAGATGACTCAAATAGAGTAAGTTTTTGAACAAGTTTACCGGTGAAAACCAAATGCCCGAAAACCACCCTTTGCTGTTAGAAGTCAGATCGTGGTTACTGTTAGTGCGGTGGGGGTGACACGGGTGTCGGGTGGCTTCTGGGGCTGGAGGTGTCCTGACTGCATCACTGTGCTCACTGAGCTGTGCTCTGTGGGAAGACGCTTTCATCCACGTTTAATAACTTCATTAAAATGTTAAAAAAATGCTTCAAACCTGAAAGCTATGACCTGATACAGCTGTTTGTTTTTATTTTTTTAAAGAAAGGTGACGGTAGGGATGAAGGTGATTAGACAAGCAGACAAAAAGAGAGAGGAGGAGGAAACTATTTTATTTAGTTCATCCTGATTGTTCCCCTGGGTCCCCAGGGTGCCGACCCAGGTCCTTGGGGTGTGTGTGAACTGCACTCGGATGGGGCACTTAGGTAGTTTCCCGTTCTTGGCGGTGGTAAATAACGCTGCAAGAAACCTGCGCGCGCTCCCTGCACACGTCTTCAGACGTCCTTCTTTCCTTCCTTCCTTCCCTCCCTCCTTCCTTCCCTCCCTCCTTCCTTCC
>RJWH01010152.1:0-18398 GCA_004363575.1 Solenodon paradoxus
GATGACCCCACAGTGCCAGAGAGAACCCCACAGTGCCAGAGAGTACCCCACAGTGCCAGAGAGAACCCCACAGTGCCAGAGATAGCCCCACAGTGCCAGAGATGACCCCCAGTGCCAGAGATAGCCCCACAGTGCCAGAGATGACCCCCCAGTGCCAGAGATACCCCCGCAGTGCCAGAAATAACATCCACGGTATTCACCTACGGCTTGATCAAGCTGTGTCATCTGCTCCCTGTGAAGAAATAGATGCAGGATATGGGGGAATACTCTTCCAGCAGCTCCTGTTCCCTCACAGTGGCAGCCCAGGTCCACTACATCGGTGTTGGCAAAGGCTGTCTTTAATGCAGGCAAAAGGGCAGCTGTTTTTGAGTCTCCTTGACAGACTGGACCCAGGGCAACTCAGCTGCCCCATTTCCCCACATTAAAGACAACCCTGGTTTATTAAAATGGGACATAATTGATATTTATATTAAAAAGATGGACAATCAGAAAACATGAAACAAGGTACTGTCCCATTTAAAAGATATGTATATTATGGTCATCAATGTGAATAAAATATGGAGACAAAACTTAAAAGAAGGGAAGGGCTAGAGACACGGCTATCTCATTAAAACCCCCATTCTTTTATACCCATGCGCTGATATCTGTCTCCTTTTTCATCTGGGAACACTGAGTGCCGAGCATGCATTTGCTCATCAGCCTGTCCCCAGTTCCAGTGGCATGACTGGTACCTTTGACTGGCCAAATGAGGACCAGATGGGTTCTCCTAATTTAGTATCTTCGATGTGCTCATCACTAAGTCAGATACTATGGAGATTTGGAAGAGGTACAAATTTTCTTTCCCTCCAAAGTGTTTTGAGTTTAATTGAGAGACCCCACTGGTAGATAGTATGACTACACAAACGATATACTATTATTAACTTATTAGACAGAAATTGTGAGTTTTATAGAAGACCATTGGACAAGATGAACAGAGAAGTCAGGAGTATTCCGTGACATATTAATTATGTTGGACAGAGGCTCACCAAGTTCCTGATTTATGATTGAACCAGAAAGCAGCTACTGCACCAGATAATGTCTGTATGCCTCATTCAATATCCTTCAAGATACTCATAGAGAGAATGTTTGCCCCCATTTCATGGATAAGGAAACTGAGCTTGAAAAAGCTTAAGTAATTCAGTGAGAGGTAAAGCTTAGACTTTCCTATCAGATAGCTTGCTTTCAAAGCTCAGGCTCTCATGCATTCACATACTGTCTTGAAGAGGAAGAGCAGAATTCATTCTCAACAGATTGTTATACTTTGAAAAGCAGAGGGAAAGGAAGACTATTTCCTATACCAGAGAAAGGGGCATTATTAGGCCAGGCCACCAATAAAGGGGTCCGGGTGAGTCAGAGAGGACTTTTCTCAGCCCAGTGACTCTAAGGCTCTCTGTGAAGATGATTTTCCTGAATGCTTGGAAAGCCAAGCAGGGACGTTTGGCTCTGAAACAGGGAATCTTCAAGGTTCTTTGAGCTAAAGAATACTGTTAAAATTATGGAATTCAGGAGCATTAGAAAATATACCAGATGGATTGAAAGAATGCAAATGGAAACAGATGTCGTAGCAATAAACGAACGAAGAAACATCACACTGAAATAGGAAATTAAGCATTTCCTTTGGAGCTTGGGTTTCTTTCCCTAAATGATTACTCTTAACCTGCCAGAATGAGGAAAGCATAAGACAAATTCCAAACACTGGATATACGGGGTTTTCCTAGTAAAAGTACAAATCCAACACAGCACCTGCCCTGCAATAGACAGGGACGGGGGTCCAGCAGAGCAGCGTCCAGTGCTCAGTATGAGGGTGGCATCCCAGGGCACCTGGACAGGGGGTATGTCCTGCATGGATGGCATTCAAATCATGTCCTCCTCCAGGACAGCAGCAGGCCCCACTCCTCTGTGTGCCGGTCCAATGCCCAATATCTCCCCAGGGAGAGCCACGCAGACTAGCAGACCACCTCTGCATGCAGCTCAAAGCTCTTTCTTCCTAAGCGCTTTATCACTGAGCATCCTTCATGTCTAACAACACGCGTCTTGCTTCCAGGGAAAACTGCCGGGAGCTTACACTTTCATCATATTGTCCTTCCAAGCTCCAACCAGATAACTTGTTTGATCGCATCTGAATTACTTCCAATGGCACCACGGAGAGCTTCATTCCTGCGCCTTGTCTGGACTCTCTGAAGAGGAGAGACTGAGAATCCCCTTCAGAGTGGGGAAGCCCCTGTGCTCAGGCTGTGGGAGGTGAGAGAGCTCGCTCACTTGGGTGTGCATTCCACATTCCTCCCAAGGCAAAGGAGGGTGAACGCAGGACTGCACCAAACCCATGGGCGTTTGAACAGCTTATTAAATCCTTCAATGAAGAGCCAATGTTTTATGCCTTGAGACTATGGAGACTTATAATTGGCAAAGTCACATTCAGAATTTGTTTTACAAACATAAGTGGCTGGAGATACGTGGGTGCTATGGCCTCAGTGGTCCGGCCCACGTGAGGCGAGCTTCCCTCCCTCTTAACACTCAGTCCTGTGTGGAACCCCAGTGGGGTGCAGTAATAGGCTGGTGGGGGCCAGGGTTCAAAGACTGGGGACGGAAAGTTGTGTGGAAGCAAGGGCTTTGGAAAGGGAGAGGTTGGAAGATTTGACAGGGACAGTGACAGATACTGGAAAGTGGCTGCTGAGCTGAGCTTCAGTGTGGGGACAAGAGGTCAGTGAGGAGCTGGGGTGCATTGGAGTAGATTCGGGGTGCATCCGGGGTGCAGCGGGCTGCAGCCTGGGTGCAGCCAGGGTGAACCAGTTCTACAGGAAACACTAGTGAATGGAGAGCTGGATTCTGTTCAGTAGTTGATGCTATAACCGCCCCAACCCCTGGGGATATTTAATAACGATGGAAGGTTTCCAATGACATGGGCAGCGTTCCAGCTGAAAGTCTGTTAACTATCTTCCTGCACCAAACCCCCGATTCTCTTTCCAACTCAGCATCCTGTGTCCCTTGTAAACGACAAGCCAGACACCGCCCCTCCCTCAAGTCCCTGAGGTGGCTTCATGTCCACAGGGACAGAGCTGGTGACCTCGGGAGGGGGGTCCAGCTGCGAGAGGAACGTCTCCCCCTTGAGGGCACCCCCACACCCTTGCTCTGTCAGAGGCTCACTCTTCTCACATCAGGCCTTGGTGCAGACCGTCCCCTCAGGCTGGGTTTCTTCCCCAGGTCCCCCTGCACCCCTCCCCCAGCTCAGACGCCACCTCTCCAGCAGCGGCCATAGCCACCCTCTGTCACGGGGAGCCTAAGTGCTTCTCCTCCTGCTCTGGAGTTTACATTTCCCAGAACACAAATGTCCCCACCTGCTAGGGTCTGTCATGTCGTTATTGACACCATTTCCACCTATAGGACAAAGGGGTCTTTTCTGACATGCATAGGGCACAGCCTCAGTGCTGGGCACATGCAGAATGAGGTCTTTGACTCCTTTCGACCCATCAGCACTGCTGGTGACATTCAAGATGAAGACGGCAAGAAAAGTTGGGCCGCCGGCCTTTAACAACAATGGTCTTTTCTAGAAGATAGCCGGCGCTGGTGGTAACATCACTGTCACCAGAACCTTCCCCCAGAGGTCCCCTTTCTCCTGTTTGAGCTGCTGGCTTCCAGCAGCCTGCCCACAGCTCACTGTCCCTTGACAACACCACGTGTCTTGCAGGCAAGGCTACTTTTAAGTTGCAGGCATCTTAGCATGGTTTTGTCTGAAGCTGGACGGCACGTGTTAACAGCCCCTTGCCAACGGCCCCTTGTCATCTGCCCCCTGAGAATGCGCATATTTCTGTGTCACCACATGCAGCCTCCTTTGCCAATACATTGATCCAGGAAGAGGGATAATGAGGGCAAGGCCAATGATGGGTGACACAGTGGGGACTGGGTTTACTTTTGTTTTTTGTTTGTTTACAGAGAGAGAAGAAGCAAGAGAAAAGAGGAAGAAGCATTTTGAGAGGGGCAGGAGGGAGGAAGGGAGGGGAAGGAAAGATCTTGCCTGGACTGTCCTCCTGTGCCCTATCATGATGTCTGCATTTCGTAAGTCACTGGCCACAGAGTAGCATCCCCAAAAATCTTGGGGCTCCTCTTCTTGTATCCTGTTCTGCCATCCCTCCATCTGAACTGTTTTCCAACTGGAGCTTCGCATTAGATTGCGCTGGATGGATGGCCATCCCATGTGATAGGAGCAGTGTCATGAGAGAGCATCCTCAGCCGTCCAGTCTAAAACTGCTCCTGTCACTCGCTGGTGGCTCGAGTACTAACTCTGCGGGTCCAGTGCAGTCCACGTAAAGCCCCAAGTCTCAAGCTCTTAACCCAGAAGACCACGACATGGACGACTGAAACGGACACAGATGAATACTTAAAATGCTTCTTCCTCCTCTCTCTTCCTGCCCATCTGCCTGCCTGCCTGCCTTCATTCCTGCCTGCTTCCTTCCTCTTGAGAAAGGAAAAAGTCATGATTTCTTCTTAAAACAATGAAACTATGCACCTTACAGACGTACAACAAGCAGTTCATTCATAGTATATACTGCAAGCTCATCCTCCTCCTGACGGCCGCGTCGTCATGAGCGCTGGCGGAGATACAGTCCGAGTCTGCGTGTCCTTGCGAGAATCCCCGTCACCATTCATGGGACATTTCTAAGAAACCCGAGCTGGGTCTCCAGGCACCACAGACAGGGGCTGCACTTAAATGCCCACTTGGGTATTTCCAAGTGCAGGGAGGGCGCACCTGTCTTCCTGTGAAAGGTCAAGGTAGGTGAATATCCTGACCTTGGGTTCTCTGACCACCAAGGTTAGCAGAATATCTGTAATCTCATCAGCTGCCAATAATGATGTCCTTATAATCTGCACAGCATTATGTGATGTGACCCCGAAGAAGGATTGCAAAGTGACGTTAATATTGGTCGACATCTCCCCTTCCACTGCAGCTGAACTTGTTAGCGCAGGAGCCACAAGTAAATCAAAGTGACAAATGTCTTCAGAAGCATTCAAAATTGCATTAATGAATTAAAATTATTTTGCAGAATTGGGTGTGGTTTTTCTATAGACATTGTAAACTGAGTATTCATAAAAGATACTTTATTCTTAAGAGGAAAAATAGGACTTCTAAATACTACATTCAAAGAGTAACTGGTGGAGAAAGATCTAGTACTTGCATAATGATACTAAAATATCCGGTTATAAAACGAAAGAGCTGGTAACCAAGAATAATTAGCAATTAAGTCTCCTGGAGTGAATGCTCTAAAACGCCCTCCAAAAATTGAGAAATTGTCCAACAAAATGTCACCAATGCGCAGTATTGATTTGAAAATCACATCAATTATTCGGTATTAATTTCATCGGCTTTTAGGTGTCTGTAATTTAGAAAAATGCTTTATGAATAATACATATTGTTACTTAAAATTAATGGCTTGTAGATCGACAGGGATACTTCTGTGTCCACAACAGAATGTTCTAAAATCTAACAACAAAGTAGATAAAGGTATAGTTGATTGAAAAATCGCATGAGGAATTTAGTTGAAATTCTAAAGGATTCTAACGTAGAACCTTCCTGAAGACGGGATATGAGTAATATAATGACTCTCCTATTTTGTGAACCTCCACCTGTGGGGCACGAGGGGATTTATGATCTCGAGCGAGTCACTGAAGGACAAGTGAGAAAGCAAACCCCGGTCAGAATGTGCAAAGACTACTACTGTCTGCATGCACAGCATAAGGGGCAGACGTCACGGCCACCGTCATTATGCCATCGCTCTCGCAGCCGTCACAGACCCTGGCTGCTCAAACAGAGAGGAAAGGCTTTGCACAAGAAAGCAGGGAAATGCTGAGGGGTGAGGCTGTGCTTCTAAAAGGGAGAGCAGGTTCCAGCTAACACCGGACAGGTCCTTGGGAATGGACCCCAGGGTGCCGGGCGGTGATGACGGGCTCTCCTCAGGGGAACAGAGTGCTTTCCCAATAATAGCATCATTCTTGAATGGCTACTCCCAATTCCTACGGCCACATCTCTGCTCGGATTCTGAGACACATATCAGATTCCACAGCCTAGGAAAGAGAGGCGTGTGAATGATGCTGATGGAGACATCTAAAAATTCTTCATGCTTAGGGGGAAAAACCAGACTCTTGAAGGAGGAAATAATTTAGGCTTAAGAAAACGATTCTGAGGAGACAGTAATGCAACTTTACACATCTCTACCTACCTACCTATCATCTGTGTTTTTATCTATATCTATCATCTATCTATCTATTCTATCACCTATCTAGTATCATCTCTCTAAAATATATTATATGTACTTTATATGATATGCACACTATATATTTACATATTTATTTATATTATATATGTGTATCACATTTAGGGGGATAAAAACTTCCAGTTTTGAGAATGATCAAACACTATTTTAACACATTAAACTAGGAAATGGTAGGTCTCTTCCTTTCTACTTTTGTCTTTAAAAACAGGGCTGAGTCCTGCTTCTTTGCTTTAAACCTGGGTGAGTCCTGAAACAGTAAGATGGCCAGGATACCTCTTTAACACCCTGCATTTCTCTAGTCATATTTTTTTTATTAAAATAAGTCAGTAAATAAAATCCTCTCTGACTACTTTGGCTCAATGGGAAACTATAACTGCAAAACCAATATCCCTATTGGTTTCTTTTTTGAAATTGATATCTATATCTATATGTATCAAGAAGAGCACTCTTTCGAAGCATAAAAAACATCTCACCTTATTGTAGGAGAGAAACAAGTTCTCCAATCTCAGCTGCTTGGGACCATATTGAAGGCCTACTCCTTTGACGTGTGACAGGATCATTTTCTCTGTGATCCCCAAGGTGGTGACACACAGATGTCACTTTGCCCAGGTCAGAGGGGAAGGAACAGGAAACTCATTAGTGGAATCAATGCCCTAACTTTATCAAGTGTCTGCAGCCCACGGAAGGAACTTGAGAAATTAAGGCACAGAGAATGAATGAGTTGTGTGTGGGACACACCCATTTCTGCCTCTGAAATACACTCTTTCTACCATTGCTGCCCCAACCTATCCCCATATGGATTAATTACACGTGATTCTACAGAGCATATGGCCCATTGATGACTCATCTGAGATTACTTTATGCTTCAGGCTAAGCTGGTGCCACATGAGTTCTGCTTTGCCATTTTGCCACGTCATTTGGGCACCTTGGACTTTGCAGCACATCATGGAACCTGTGTCCCCACCGAGTCATTGCCAGGTAACCACTTATCTTCTGCAGATTAACCCAGCTTCCTCTCTCCTCCAGATAACACCCTGAAGTTACCAGGCAATTTTCGCAATGCTCTACAATGAAAATGGACTGGACCATTCACCGGCATATTGACGGAAAGAGCAATCTATGGGATATGAAATTACTAACGATGTGTAGATTTCGAGCTTCCCTTTTTACCTCTTTGAAAATCGAGTCTATTTCTGTACTGAACTGGAACCCTGCGTAAGAACAAAGGTTAAAGAGAGAGCCAATCAAGAAAACAGAATATATAGCAACACTTGAGATCCAAGTAGAAATTCACATCACGGGGGAGACATCTCTCAAATATGGTGGTCATGAATTACAGGTATAGCATAGATATAATTATAGGAATATAACACTAAGAGTATAGACGATTCATTTTTTCAAAGATTTGAATCATTGTGTCTTGGCTTCAAGATTCTCCTCACTGTTCTAACTCAATGAGTCCTTTTTAGTCACAAAATCAATGACAATTAGACACTCTTGCTCAATTAAAAATGTGGTCTATGAGGCACATTTTATTTCAAAATCATTAATACTAGAAAAAGCAATAGAGATAATTTTTGATTTCTATTCTCTGAAGGTTGAAGTTGGAATTTTCTCTTTAGACTTGTCTATGGATTTTGAGCAATTTGAGAGTCAATGCAACAGTCCTTTTCCCCCAGAGTTGCCTCATTAGCACCTGAGAAGATGCAAAAAGCTGATGTTTGTCCATCAGCTGGATCTCTGAGTGATGGACAGAGAGGGACACATAAAATGTGACTTATTGTGTCTAGTACCCAATAGAGAAAGTGATGTTAATGTCCTTTCTATGCGATCAAAGGCCAGCTCAGGACCGCGACCCATCAGCATGTGGTTGTGCAGAGAATACCTTGTTTTCTTAGCTCAGGAGAACTGACATAAATAAAAGCTGAATTTAAAACACCTGACCAAGTAGGGGAGACATTTGTAGATTGAGTACTTACTTTCTCAGAGAAAATATACATAAAAGAATGATAAAAGCTCTATAACTTATTGCAAAAAATGTTGATTTTTAATCATTTAGGAGAGTTTCAATAATTTAGATATTAGCAGACAAGGAATAAGTTGAATGGTTCAGTTACTAGTTGGCCAAATGTTCAATTCCATGAAATTATTGTAATAGCTATGAACTATATAATTTTCTACAACATATATTGTAAAACATGTAACATAATATATACTATTATATATAAGCATACCCTTTAGAATTTATAAAGCAGCATCCTTATATTAGTCATTAATTATCTTAATAACATTTTCGAAAAGTACTTTCTTTTATTTAAGAAGGTAATTATATCATTATCAATATTTGGGGGTCACTTCTCATACCTTTTTTTCTCATCAGACTGTTTATTCTTTAACTTTTCTTGTTTGCTTCTTAATGTTATATATGTGACATACATACATCTTATGAAATAATGTTTGTTTCTGATTAATAGATTATATTGATTGTAGATGTTATTTATGTACAATACCAGCAAATATAAAAAAGAAATGATACAGAAGAAAAGGACCACCTAAGAAAACATCATCAAGAAAATCTTTCTAATATATTTGTTGCAAATAATCCCAATACTGTATTCTTTCTGTTCCAAGACATATACCTATTTGTATGGTATGTGTATTAATTAAGGTATATGCTGCTGTAACAGAGATCTTTCGAGTGTCTCATAAAGGAATGGCTTTGTCGGCATCTCACAGGAAGTCTGATGTCCAGGGGCTCTGTTCCACACAGTATTTTGGGGATCCAGGCCGATGAAGGTCTACCTATTCAATATGAATTTCCAAATTTTCTCTGTCTTTGGAGTTCTGACCCTCCCTCTAGTAAGCAAGTAAAAAGGGGACAGGAGAATCAAGCCAATCTTCCTGTTCTGTCCTAGAAGAGACACACAGACCTTGTGGTCACTTTCCAAGGAACTCAAGATGCCATTTTCCTACAAATTCAATTCTGGAATGCTGGGCCACATGTCCCATCCACACTACTATCTACTCTTGAAAAGAGCTCAGGGATTCCAAAGTTTGCACCGTGGGAGACGTTGGCCATATGTTCACTGGTGTATGATGTTCTAGAAATGGCATGAGATGGGATGGAACCAGTGCAGAGTCAAAAGAAAGCATCTGTCCTATTCCCCTCTCTCCGATGTTTCTTATCTTCCATTCTCTTACTGCAGGTCCTTGTCCAGCAGTCACAGCTTTTAAGAAATAGTCAGAAAAATCAGACACTAACAAATGGTCTGTCTTGCAGCTTAAAAGAGTTTAAAAGATAAGACCCATCTCATGTAAAACAAGGCCTTCCATTTCATATTAAACTTAAGACTCTTTGACATTCTGCTTCTCTGTTTTCCCTTGAACACATAAGCACATTTTTGTCTATTTTCTGTCTCAAGCTTTCCTTTAGTGGTCAAATATACCATTATTATATCATCATTCATTACTTCCATTAGCTTTCTTAGTGATTTTTAATTGCTCTTTTTTGATGTATTAACTTGAAATTTCTCATATATTCTCATGCTTAATATTTTTTACAAATGCAGTCACGACTAAATTTTCCTCTGAGCATCAGTTTAATTTCATCTCACCATTTCAAGAGGTCGTTGTCATTCAATTCTAAATAGTTTTCAGTTATTATTCATTTTTTTAATCTGAAAGTTATTTGGAAGTCTATTTTCTGCTAGGTGAACCCTGTCTATTCTGTGCATACATTGTCTATCTATCTATCATTTATCTAAAATTTCTAGTCTCTCGTCTTACTGCACATTGATCAGTTAATAGAATATAGACAATGTCATTTATTATGGTCAATAAACATGGTTTAGAATAGACCCTCTTAGTGTCTTAAAGTGGAATAGCTTTACTTCACATCTGCTCTGAGTTCCCAGATGTCTATACCTTCTGAAGTCCACCCTTACTCTACCATTATATTCTGGGCATAGAATTCTAATTCCAGGTATTCATGCTTCTCGGCACAGATATTTTTCACTGTCTCCTTATATTTGTTTTGCAATGCTGGCGCATCCTGGTGGTTTAATGGTTGGGTCTGTGTCTGCCGATTGGCGCGGTCCACAGAGATCACAGGGGAACAGCCTAGATGAACCGCCACATACAATGGGTGTGAGCCTCTTCCTCCTCCCTGTCTGCCTGCTGAACACTCAACTTCATTGCTGTCTTCACCTGTGCTTAAAAAAGGTTTCACCTGGCATGACTGCCCCCTGCAGACCTGGAGTCCAGTCGCCGAATGGAAAGGAGAGCCTGATAGCACCTGCTGTCTCACTTGGCCCAGGAGAGACCCTAGTGGCCTCCATTCTCTTTTATGCACAGTTCTGCATTAGCAAAGTGCATGATTCTCCGAGGAGAAGGCACAAGGCACAGGCTCCTCTCACTGGGACCTTCGGTCCTTCCTCCGTCACTCTTATCTAATCATGTCACCAGGAGACCAACATGCTCTTCAGCTTTTGACTCTGCAGTGACCCGCCAGCTCTGTTCTCTGCTCCCGGGACAACGGAGGTCTCTGCTTCTCCACCTGCCAAGTCAAACACCGGCCCCAGGCCGGCTCCTGGTTTTATGGGAGGAGGCGCCACGAGGAAGCTGAGCGGCAGCCAAAGGCAGGGTATTTGTCCTGAGTATTTTCTCTGCAGATCATTCACTTACTGCCATGGGCATCGTCAGAGCCGCCTTCTCTGTGCGCCTCTCCTTCTGGCCTGGCAGCTTGCTGTTTCGGCAAAACTTTTAAAAGTTTTACATAGTGAAACACCCCTTTTTTTATTCTACCAAGGCTGTTAAATTAAATTCCATCTCCCTTCATGATGCAGTCCCATAGCTTTCTTCGGCTGGCTATGTGTGGTCAATATGCATGTGTGCATAGTCATAAGGAGAATTTTTGTCATTTATTTGAGATCTTTATTCCTTTTGGCATATTTTAGTTTAAATTTTATTGAAGCAACATTTCCTTTCCAGCTATACAGCTTCGAAGTATTATATTTTTTGATCTTTCATGTCTTTATTTATATTCAGATTTAATGTTTTCTAATTCCTCTTGTGATTTCTTCTTTGATACATTAGTTATTTAACAACATACTGTTTAAATTTTCACAAAATTATAAATTCCCCCATTTTTTTTTTGTTATTGGTTCCCAATATTCAATTGTGGTTGAAGAACAGACTTTGATTTACCTCAATATTATCAACTTAAGTAGCTTCTTTTATGACCTAAAAATATTCTACTCTGGAGAATTTTCCATGTGTCCTAAAGAAATGTGTATTTTTCTGTGACTGGGTGGAATGTTCTATACATGTTTGTAGATCTACTTGTTTTACAGCATCGTTCTTCTGTTTTCCTGTCAATTGTCAGTCTGTTTTTCTCCAGCCAATATTGAAAGTGAGCTGTGAAAGCTCCAACTCTTATTGCTGTATTGCCTATGTCTCCCTTTATTTTTGTTATTTTCGTTTCAAATGTTTTTGGTGTTTTCGCTGTTATGTGCCTACATCTTCACCACAGTTTTCCTGATGGACTCGACTCTCGTTGTTATCAAATGTGCTTCCAGCCACAGGGACATTCTTCTGTTTCGTTTTAGTATTTCTTCTGTCTGACACTCCAGGTTTCTTACTGCTGCAGTTTGCATGGTGTATATTTTTCCCAGCTTTGTGCTTTCAACTCATTTGTGTTTGAATTAAGGTGAGTGTCCCATAGTTTATAACTGGATCGCTGCTGCTTGCATCTAGTATCGCTGCAGTCTCTGTCTTTTGATTCGATTTTTTATCCATTCACATTTAATGTTATTCTTGAAGAGTTAGATACATGCTTGCTGTCTCACCTTTTGTTTTCTATATATCAAGTAATTTTTTTGTTCCTCTGTGCCTCCTTTCTGTCCTTCTTTTGAATCAAGTGAATATTTTATGTGCAAAAGTTTAATTCTTCTAATGATAGTTTTACTGTATTATTGAGTTTTTCCTCAGTGATTGTTCTGGAGCTCACAGCGTGCATATTATAAGAATCTGCCTCAGATTTATGCTCCAATTAATTCCAAATATTTATCTGTATTCTTCCTTTTTCATTACGCACATATATTACATCTAAAGACATGATAACCTTAATAGTAAACTATTATAGTCAGTACTCTGCAATGTTCTGATTTTTAGAGATACAGAGAGAAGAACAAAGACAAGGATGTATTTATAGATTTTTAAATAAATGTGATCAAGATGGCTCCTAGGGGTTGGCCCTGTTCGTTCACTGCTTCCTGGCAAACTGGGGCAGCTTAACTCCAAAGACCTTTGGTGCCAAACTCAAATTTTTGCACATCCACTTGCTTTAAACATAGCTCAAGTCATCAAAAAAGCCATTGTTAGTCATCCTGCCTCCTGCAACCCATCAAACTGCAGCCAGTATCTGTTAGCCACGGAGGAGATGAGCGCTGAGCCACACACCCCAAGACACTGACACCGAACAGCACTCTCTCCAGCCCGCTCAGGAGCTTCCCGGCCTCCCTGGGTGGCCAGTGCCCCTGCGAGGGTCTCCGCGGGTCTGGGCCCGGAGCGACCGGCGGAGCAGCACCAGATGAAAGCTTTCGTGACTGGCGCCACCTCGTGGTGACGCCGTTTACCTGCCAGTGCCCAAATGCCTCCAACAAGGGGTTTCTTCTATTGTCTTCATAAGCAGTCACCTCTGTGATTTTTACTAATTTTTACTTTCGGTTTCAAGCTTGCATTTGATGTCATTTGCTTACTCCTAGCTTGGTTGCCAGTCGCCTCCTTTGTGGACGATGTCATGCTTTCACATACCATGAATCCAACAATGCCTTCAGGAAGCGTTGTTTAATGCACGTGTGTTTTGCGTTAGTAAAGAGAAGAAAGGATCTGGAATGTGAAATTTCTTTTATAAATACATAACTACCTGACTGGTCATCGTTTTCTGTTTTTTTTGTTTTTGTTTTTTTTTTAGTGGGGAGGGGTGTTTGAATTCTATACTGGGTCAGCTGTTTCCAGGCTGAAGAACTTTCTTACTACTTTCTTGAGACACCAGTTGCTCCTCCATCTGAAAATGTGGGCTTGTTGCAGGGTTAATAGCACAGTCCCACACTGGGAGTTGGGAGAAAGGGAGCGCCACGACCTTCTCTGAATTCATGAGAATGGAGTTCCGTCACGTGGAGCTGGAAGACTGGGTGGGAGCTGCTCTTAATCGGGGGTCAAATGCTGTAGACTCACTATTTTTAATGAGACTTATGTTGTCTTCATTTCCATATACCTTTAAAACAATTCCGTAGGATAAATGTGTATAATATAGATGTATATATAAAGAGAGAGGAGAAAGGATTTACAGATCAAATACCACACAAATTATCATATACTATATAGTACAATACGCATAGAGAATTAGAGAGGGGAGATTATATATATATATATATACATATATAATTTATCAGTCAATCTAATCTATCCATATCTATCATCTGTCAATCAATTTTAACCTTTTTTGCTGCGATGATCAGTTGTTCCTGTGGACTGCCTCACACTGTCATTTCAGAAGCCGTTCTCTCACCGCTGTACAGCTTTTAAGATATTCTCTTGTTTCACTGTTTTGGTTACACCATTACTTTCTAAGTACGGATTTTTGTGGTATTTATCCTACCTATGTAGAGTTCATACTGATTCTAGAACCACGACTTGCTATTTTCTGTTTTAGAAAACTCTGTCATTGCTACATATCTATGTTGCATTCCCTCGTTTCCAGACATCAATTGACATAAAATTATGTCAGGCTTTTCAACTCTATCTTGTATATGCTCTTTTTTTTCTTCTTTGTCTGAATGCCTTAGTCTGAATATTTTTTTTCCGATCTTTCTTCAAGTTCACTAATTCTTCCTTCAACTCAGTCTACTCTTAATTTTGAAGTTTTGTCTGTTGGGGTGTTTTAAGTATTCTATTTTTAATTTTCAGTTTTTGTAGTTTCAGATTTTCTGATTCTCCGTTTTACTGTTCTGTATTGGCTTATCATCATTATTTAAACATCCGTGTGTAGCTTCATCAATTGAATCACATAGTTTTTCTGTTTTTGTCCTTTGGTTTTCAGTCACGTTTTGTTTTGGCAGATACCTGTTATGTTTTTTAAATTGAGTATTACATAAATTATTTGATTAGCTGTAGAAATAATGTCAAGTCTTGAATGATTTCATATTTCTCAGAAGTCTTTACTTCTGGAAGTTAGCTGGACTGGTGCCGTTAACAATGTCAGGGCAACTCAAGCGGCCTGGAAATTGAGACAAGTAGAGTGTGGTTTCAGTCCACACACCAGCTGATCTTGCTCAGCTGACCTGCACTCCCCCGTACAGCTTTTCAGAGTCCTAGGTCAAAGCTGGGCATGTTTTCCAGGGCTTCCACCTCCTGGTACTCTCACTTCTTTTTATTTCTATTCTTAGGTCTTGAGCTGAAAGTCCTCCCTATTTGGTCAGTCTTATTTATCTTCAGATTTTTTACTTCATTCGACTTCCTGCTTTTCTTTACTGGTGGAAGAACTAATAGAAACCATTCTGACCTGTCATTATTTAAAGTCAAACTTCATGGTGGTGGCCAGCACTGAAATATATCAGGAACAAAAGCCACAGGGGTAATACTAAGGTATAACTCACTCAACTTTTTAACTGAGGTGATATTTTAATAAATTCCAGGTATATTATTTTCTGACTCTCTAGATCAATGTTGACATAAAGACAAAAAAATCTAGAGGTATTGATATTGTACAGTTTTCCAAGCTTTTCACTCCCTAAATTGCTTAGCTAATATTTTGCTAAAAGCTTTATATTAAAAAGCTTTAAAATGCTAGTTCAAAATTAGCCACTTTAACATACTTGGAATGCAAGTGCATTCTTGGTAGACATCCTAGGATTTTGTCACATTGAGAGAGAATGTTATCTAGAAGTCTGTGATCAAAGGTATTAGCTTTACAAACACTGTGCATGCTTTCCATAATTCCGATGTGTACGTTACAAATGTAGATTTATGTCAGGCAGGAATGAAGTCTGCTATGCAGTTTGCACAACAAAGACCCTCATTTGGTGGCACAGCATGTCAGGGGTGGGATGATGTCATCAAAGGATGAAAAGTAAGATTTATGTCAGCAGCAAGCCACGCATATTGGGACATCTGGTACTGGGAAGAAGGGGCACTACTTTTGAGGGACTAGATGAGAACCTCATGGTTGAGGCTTGGAAGGAAAGTAATAGGCTATGATGTTGAGAGGTCTGCAGAGAGTGACGCAGGGGCATGGCAGCCCACACTGACAGTGCGGGCTGACATTCTCTAAGAATGAGTGGAATGCTGGTGTGTTTGAAGCAGAAAGCTAGTATCCCCCTATTTCCTGGTGAAAATGGTATTGTTTTTGTGTGGAGAACTAAATGGAAAGGGGAGCAGTAATAGTAGCTTTTCAACGGTTCTGAAAGACAGGAGAGCCTAGAATACCTTGAACTTCTCAGGTTACAGGATACAAAATCTATGCAGATGGAAAATAATGTTTTGGACATTGAGAATAAATTGATAAGTGTGGGATAGACAGAAAGCCATTTCCCTAAAATTGAGGGAGTTGAATTGTCTTAATTGAAAAACTCCCACTTCAGGGATCCAGGCTGTTACAAGCAAAGACAGTGACATTTAAGGGGATTGTCCATATTTATACAGTGAATTCAAAACCACAGCATTGTAATCTTTTTGATCCGAAATCAGTGCTACAATGGAACGAACTTTAATGATGGCTTTCTATCTCATTTTCAGCGGCTGTGCTGACATGCAGTTCAGAGAAGAGGCCTCCAAGAGCGATTCCATCAGCCCAAGCTGATCATCTGCATCTTCTATGGGATTACCTTCCTCTCCCTTTCCCCCCACCACCAGCTGCTGCCCCCTCTGCCGGTCTGGGCCCACGGATGACGCGGGAGGGCTTCCAGCTGTGGGACTGCTCAAACTGTGTCACATTGTCTTCTCTGCCAGGACACGACACTCCCTCTCTTTGTGGACAAGGTCTCGTCTGTCAGTCCACTGCACTTCCCGACAAGATTGTCCTGGGCAGTGGGATCTCGCTGCTGTCTGTGATGAGCAGGATGCCCCATCCACCTCTTATTATTGTAGCTTCCCTATCTGTGATCGTCAAAAGGGTCTCCAGTCACTGCCAGGTGTCCCCTCGACTCCAGATGGCGCCTTGCTGAGAACCACTGGCTTAGATTTTTAAATTTGTTTCTTATCGCTCTGTTTTGATCTTTATTAGGATTATAGGGAGAATTCTGACAAAGGACCATGTTTATTTTGTGTAGTTATTAGAAATATAATTTCAACTTTCCCTAATCAATCATTTTAATTTGGGGATTTAAATAGAAAAAAGTTTGATTCCATCCTAGCAAAAATGTAATTGTTCTAAAATAAGAAATTAGTTAAACAAATATGCTATGAACCCATGAGGAACTTCAAAGCAGCTAATATAAATATTATAAGAAAAAGAAGTAATGGGGAAAGATTTCTGATGAACTGCAAAATGAGGAAAAAGCAGCTGCAGGGTGATAGTTAGTGATGGCATTAAATATATTTGCATTCCTGTTTGTACTCTCCAAAGACACATGCCAGAATATGAAGAGACTCTCTTTGGCTGGTGGCATTGTATATTATTCTTGCAGTTATATTTCCTTTGGTTCTCTCTGTGTTAGCTTCCTTGCATTCAAGTATATCACACTGGCAATGAGGAAAAAACAACCCATAAATGTTGCTCTTAAAAATGATCAAATTTTTAGAACTTGAATTTTTGTGTTCCATAGCTACTTTACTTTTGAGATCTTCTGACTGAAATCACCATTATGTTCCTACAAATCACACCTGACCCCAGAGTGAAAAGAATTCGTTGTGTTGAAAATTGCATGGGCTTAATCACACCAGTAACTCAAAAGCTATCGTTTGAAATAAAGAGAACTTTTGAACTCTTAGCTTTTATATCATGGCACTACCATTTTTGTAGGTGATTAAAGGGGAAAAAGCAGTTACTAAATTGACTAGGGAAAAACCCTGCTATTGTTTCTGGCCTAGAAAAGCAACAGATAATTACAGGGAAAATCCCATTAAAATATGGAGAGAAATGGACAAATTTTAGCAGCACTATTTCCTGAATATGAGACTTTGCCATATATGTGATTTTTCTGCTTTGATAGTGTTTCTTGAATGTTCTGTTTACAAAAAAGCTTTGTCTCAGAAAGTTCAATAGCAATGACTTAATGGTCAATTTGTTACAAAGAAGATAGAGACACAATGATACCTCCAAAGACAATATAATTTGAACTTATTTGAAATATTTACCATCAGTTCTTGTCCTGCAGTAACCAAGCTGCATCAAATCGGGGTAGGATTGCTTGAGAATGCCGTGCTGTTACACTACCTTGAGAGCAGGCCAGCCCCAGGGACGACGGAACTGCATAAGCAACAAGCCTTGTTGCCATTTTGGAATCTTGAAGTCCACTTTAGAAAGAGGTTAATGCTTTTGCCTTAACAGTAAGTCCAAAGAAGTCTGCTTCTGGTTTGTCTCAGTATGTTGCAGACTAGACACCTGAGTCATTTTGCTCATTCTTCTCAAAGAATCATCAAAAAGCCTTCCAGGCTGATATTCGATGGGGATTATCCAATCTGCTCTGCCCAACTAGAGTATTAGAGGAGGAAATAAGAGACTATTTCAGTTTCCCATAAACAAATGTTTCTGCTTTTGATAAGGGAGGAAAATATGGTAGCTGACCAGCTCCCACTGTGACTGAAAGAGAACATACATGTTAGAAGCGCTACAGGCGTGTGTTAAAGACACTTGTATAGTTGGAATCCCAGGAAGAGAATGGAAGAATGGAGTGGAAGCAACATTTGAAGAGAAAAAGATAAGGTTATGCAAAACTGTGGGAAGACATGCTCTATCTTTAAAGGTGTCAGACGAGCCCAGGGGAGCTGAGTACAAAGACTGATTCACTGAAGGGACATCACAAATAAACAGATTAACAACAAAAAAGCAAGGGACAGCCTCAAAAGGAACCAGAAAGAAACCCTTCTCTTAGG
>RJWH01010153.1:0-18375 GCA_004363575.1 Solenodon paradoxus
GGATAGCTGGTCAGCAGCAGGATTGAGAGAGGGCTTTGGAGTCCCCCTCATTATATCTGTGTCTGTCTGTCTCTTCCCAGTGTCTCTTTGGGGACTCCTCTCTTGTTCTTCCTCTCCTGGAGGGCCACAGCCACCCCGCAAGTATCTGGCGCGTCTCCGCTGTCTACAGACCTCGCCCCACATCACAGGGAAGGAGGCTTGGGGAAAGCAGAGGGTGGGAGCTCCCAGTGTTACAGGGGCTGCTGGAGAAGGCTTCTTAGTCAGAGAGTCCTGTTTCAGCAGCCCTGGGAATCCTTCTCTTGTTCTGCTCCAATATTTGTTCAGTTCCACGTCTACAAATGCTCATTGAAGTGACATTGGTTTAGGAAATGGTATAAGTTGTAGGGTGTGATCTTGTGATTAGATGTTTGTATGAACTATGTCACGATCTCCACCAAGCCTCCAGCTTGCATCCCCTGCCACTGTCCCCCTTTACCAGATTGGCCCAGCCCGCATCTCTCCCCCACTCTAGGAATCAGCATATTGTTCTCATAACTAAGAGCTTGTTTTTGTCGTTTATCACAGTTTTTACCCTGGGGACTACCTGTCCCCTTTGCAGTGAAACAAGCTGACAGGATGGAGTTTGACAAGCAGAGGAAGAAAGATGAGGGTCTCCTTTTCTCTCCATGTCTAGAAGCTGAAGGAAGAGGTTTTCCGGGGATATAATTTAAGTAAACTACAAAATAACATGATCTCTCTTATTCATTCTTTTGCGGGGAGAGTCCCCAGTGTGCATACTCTGAAAGGTTCTCCCCAAATTAGCATGGCTATACAAAACTACGCCAGATAACACACCTATAAGGTGGGAACAGATGAGGAGACTGAGGAACAGAGTAGGGTTGCCAGCTTCAGCAACAGAAAATATTGGCTGCCCAGTTAAATTTGAATTTCAGATAAACAAATATTTTCGTTGTTTAATATATCCCATGGGGACATACTTTTATACTAAAAAAGTGATTTGTTGCTTATCTGAAATTCACTTGGGTGTCCTGTATTTTATCTGCACCCCACACAGAGAAGTGAATCAGCTTGACAAAGGTCACACAGCCAACAAGTGGCAGAGCCAAGATTCAGCCCCAGAAGTCTGGCTCTAGACTTCTTGCTCTTAGCCACATTTCTCAGAAAAATGAGTGACACATTAATGGTAACACAGAGCATGTGGTCATTGCAAGTGTTCTTGGAGAAATTTATTCAGAAGTCAAACTAGCTTGCTGTTTGATATTGCTATTCATTTAATAGTCCAGTGGGCCCACTTCAAATGAGGTAATGGATCCACGGTGTGGCCAGTCATAACTGTCCTTGAAAAAGGCACCTGGCTGCAGGCAAGAACTTTCTGTATTGGTCCCATTAAATGTTGCGTGGTTTGAACCTGAAAGGGAAAAGAGAATCATGATTTGATCCCCAGCAGTTGGCAAAAGTCTTCTCAAGGATTAGTTTTGGAACCCAGCAGAACTGTCCATCTCTTCTTCTGTGTGGTGGGAAAGAAGGAATTTCTCAGGAACACCCCATCAGGCCCCACTTCTCTCTAGCATTCGCATCAAGATGCAAGTTCATGATTGGAAATGAGGGGTTATGCTGATTCTCATCTGCCTTTCAGAGCCAGCATCTGAAGATGATGGGATTTACTGAATTGCATTTCTTAGCAGAAGGCAGAATCTTGGATAACTTGAGTGCGTTATTTTTGGAAATCTTTCCCATCAGAAACCGGTATTCTCATAGACAGTGGAAGCATACATTTGGTATGATTCTTATAATAGGCAACTTGCAAAGAGGTATCACAACTTCAAAGGGGTATACACTCTGAACCGAGAATTTCCCTTCTTAGAAAATTGCCAGCAAATACACCTTACCACATTTGTACCAAATGTTATGTGGACGAAGTTGTTCTCTGTAGGATTATTGGTACTTGAAGAATATTCAAAACAACTTAAAGGAGTCTCTAATGAAAATATAAATAAAATATAGTATAGCTCTATAACAGAATACTATACAGCCATGAAAAAGGAATTAAGAAACTCATGCAAGTAGTGAAAAACTCTCTAAGATATATTTTGTGACGAAAGATGGTGAAGCAAAGTCTGTATTGTGCAACAGCAGTTGGTAAAAAATACTTTGAGACGGGAAGAGCATATGAATATGTGTGCATGTCTATTTGCTTGTTACGGATAAAATATCCCGGAAAGGAAACATAATAGGTAAAATGAATTACCTACAGGGAGAGAAACTAGGTGACAGAGGTAGAAGGTACTTTTCACTGTGTGGTCTTTTATAATTTAAAGAAGTTCGACCATGTGCTTTCCTTATTTTAGGAAGGCAATGGGAATGATGGCTGGCAATTTTCTCTCTGGATTTGGAGATAAAAACGGAATCTTGCTGAGCTTCCTGAAAGTTTCCTTCCAGTGAGCATCCTTCTACATTTTCACAATAAAGAAAAGAAGGAAAAATGCCCCCATGCCAAACAAACCCTTGTTCTGCCCCAGGACCTTTGGAAGACCACAATGTATTTCTCCCCGGTACTTTCCATTCTGCCTTTCAGAAATTCTGAGTGCTTCGGTTCACTGTTCCCATGGGTTTTCTGCAGGACAGCTAACCCAGAACCAAAAATCCATTTGGGATGGCTGGCCCTTATCTAAGAAGGTCAGTGCCATTCGTAGCCCCACAGTCTAGCAGAGAAAGACAGACAAGCCCAGAGTCCAGCCCTGGGAATTTCACCACGACGTAGAGGCGGTTCCAGAGTATCCAAGTGCTGCGGACAGAGCTTGGGCATCAGAGCAAATGAAACCAGTACATTGTTCTCTGGGTCCCATTCCCCAAAGCGGTGATCTAAGAGGGCACACCAAGTCCTTGGGGTAAGAGGCAGAAATGTAAGCAGTGGGCGAAACACCAGGTTTTGAGAAATCATACAAACATGGGTTTTTCTTTATTTGTCTCAAACTCTTGTATGAAACTTTTTTGTGGTGACACCGTTTTATGTACTTTATAAATATTAAATCACTTTATTTTCATATCTACCCATCAGATAGTTACTATGAATATCTCCATTTTACAAATGAGCATATCAAGGAGCAGAGACATTAAGTCACTTTGTCCACGTCACATAGGTTAGTGACTGGCGGAGTTGAAATTCCACTCCAAGGTTCTAGCTCAGTGATAACGGAGAAGAGGAATAATGGGAAATTGTTGAGATTTCAAAATCTGATGTGTTGAGCATTTCTTGAAAAGACAGATGAAATCTACAGAATGATTAAGACTTTTTCGAATTCAACATCTGCCCAGACAGTGAACAGAATTGGCACTAAGCTGGTTTGAACTGAACCCCTGGAGTGTTCTCGGTTGTCAACAGAATCATTCTACCTGTTCAGGAAAGTATCAAGACATCTGATTTTGAAACATTATTGATCTCCCATTATTCTAGCGACTTTAAGATGAAAACATTTGGAGAGAGTACTCTCTTCTCTACCAGTAACAGCCTAAGAAGATGCTAACATGTAAATAAATGATCTTTTAAGAAACAAGCTCGGTGCTTGGACCTGTGAGAGAGAAAGCTAGGACAGTGTTCATTTGATTATTAGTCTGCAAAACGGATGTGAGACCCAGGGAATGATGGCTATTTAGCAGAGCATGGGGCACCATTTCCGCCAAGAGATGTGGCAAATACAGAGTTAATTTGGGATTTTCTGAGGGGGTCTCAGTTCTGTCTCCTCTTTTGCTGACCTTGTAAACACTGACAAATCCAGAGAAAGGTAGTTTTCCCAAGCAAGTCATCATTAAATTAACCTCGCCGCCTCCCTTTTTTCTAAACTGGAGGGAGCAAGCTGCATGCCCTTCCCCATCGCCCCAGGATCACATTCAGGGTCCCGGCCGCTGACTTCTGGGTTCCCGGCCATAAAGCAGCTTCCACAAGGCTTGCACACTGCTGGGGATGCCGATTGCAGGGGCTGTTGCACTATGTGCCTTGTGTGACAGCTTGATGCATGGGCTGCTCTTTGGAAGACAATATAGTAAAAAGAATTGGCCCCTGCTGGTGCTTAAAAGGTGCTAGAAGGGGAGTGTTAATTTATTGCTAATATACACTGTGTTAAAAATAGAAAGAAAAATGTCTTTTGTTCCCACTTTACCTTTTGGTGCTCTAAAAGGAGAGGGAGGGGAGACCAGTGGCCATGATTAGAGGTCACGTTTGGTCACCACTGAAACTGGTACTGTGGGTTCAGAGGTAGGGGGAAAGAAATCCTTTGTTCTGTGTTTGCGTGGAAGCTTCCAGAAGGAGAGCTCCTCTGCAGAGGGCCAGGACATGGTTGTCACACGAATGTGGGGGCATTTATCTCCTGGCCCCTGCCCTCCAGAACTGGAATGTGCTCACTCTGTCTGTCCCCCTGAGGGCCACACTCATGTGCACCAGAAGTCTTCTGCAGTGTCTCAGGCCTGCTGGCGACAGACAGAGAGGAAACAGGCTCGAAATCCCTGAGACCTCATTTCTGGGGCTGGGAGAGTCTGGGAGAGAAAAATGGCCCTTCAAAGAGGCGCCCAATAAATAGTCTCTGGGTTGAAGACTTGTGGCCTTGACGTGGTCAGAAGGGAGCAATATTTAAGAGAGATGAGAGGGGGCAAGTTGATTTCATCTTCCACGCAGGTATTTTGAAAAGCTGCTTATGGGTGTTCTGGCCTGAGAAATGAGCATACCCAAAGGGGCTTGTGCATCGGTGGGGAGAAAGGGGGCACCGGGCTCACTCTTAAGACGGGATGCATTGTCTGCTGTTTGGGCTGGGGGGACCCAGGCACCCGGTGCTCCCTGGCAGTGCCTAAATTGAACCTCATTTCGAGGAAGTCAGTTGACCCCCTGGGAATCAGGCGAGGCTGCAGTTGGGATAAGTTTCAGTGATTCATTCATTTAATTAGCATATTTGGAGTTTCAAGTGTCTTTAATATCATCTCCCTCTATAAAAAATCACTGGAATTGAGGCACCTATTTATGTGGAAATGGCCTAAAATTGCCTCCCTGGCCAACCTGGAGGAAGAGAAATGCTGGTAGCTTGGATCTAACTATCTCTGCTGCTCTTGAGGAAATTTCCAAAGTAGATGATCCTTTTTCCTAGAGAAAAATGTAAGTACACCTGTCTTCATCTGATTCCTTCCCTGTTCTCTCCCTGCCTCTCTCCTCCCACCCCTTCCAGTTGATCAGAATCCCTTAGCAATGGACTGACCCAAACCCATAAATGCAAAAGGGGCAGGTAGGTGGCTGGTTGGCAAGAGAGGAAGCAAGAGAAGCTGTCATCCCCCTGGAGCCAGCCATTGGGGAGCAGACAGCATATTTCTCAGGGCTTGTGTCCCTCCCACTGCCTCTCAGTCTGAGAGCCCCCGCTTTCAATGCAATCCTGCAGCGATGTGTTTTCTCTGGCTTTCTGTGCTGTGAAGAGAAATGAGTTGAAGCCTCCTGAAAGTTCTCCCTGAGAGGGGGCTCCTGGCTGTTCATCATCTGGGGTGTGCTTGCTGGCTTTGCATTGACCCAGCGTTTTATCAGATTGAGGCGACACCATTAGCCCTGGGGCTGGGTAAGAAAGCTGTGAGCCCTGCCCTCTTAAGAAGAAAAGGGGGCAGGGAGGGCATGAGGGTTTAGGGAGAAAAATGATACAACTGAAACCCCAAATAAAAATAAATACCAAATGAAGACCATAATTAGATGTGTTATTTTTATTTGTGTCATACAAGCAGAAACCCACAGTGAAATACCTCCCTCCTCCGGTAATAAAAATGTGATTGTCGGTCATTACTGGGTAAAATACATTTTTGGGGGGTGGCATTACATTTCACAGGAAAGCAGAGTAATCTTTGAATCTTGAATTGCAGCCAGGCTCGTGAGGCCTCAGCTGCACGACCCTGCTGTATGTCTCTTCTTGTCCTCCCCTTCCTTCCCACAGAAATAAAGTGGTCCAGTTCCACCTGACAGTGCAGGTATGACATTGATCCAAAAACCCAGTAGACATGAGGACATCTTTCTAACAGCGGGCAAGTTTCAGAGCTGTGAGCCAGGACATTCACGTTTGCCTTCATAACGACTTGAAAACAAAAACTGTGTTTCATCAGAACCTAATACCAGCCCCAATCTCATGTGCATGTGGAAATACACTAAGTTGTACTGAGCTTGAGCGCCACTCACCGTCCCCGTCCCCACCCCACCCCACCCTTGAAAGAGCAATCTGTATTTAAACACTGTTCAGTTTATACAGATTCTATATAACCATCATTTCATACATTTGTGTTTGCTATTCGGGGTCTCTGGTACTCATAATTGAGGGTACACATAGCACTCTGAAGGGAGCTCATAATGATGTATCAAAGGAGAGGAAGAGGCAAAAGGAAAATAGTGAAGTCGCTTCTCATGAAGATGATACATTAGATTTGTAGAAAAGTCTTGGCTTTATTTTCCCCATGCTATACATGAGATGTATGGCTAATTATAATCACTCCAAAGCATATCACAATGAAAGGAATTGAATGTGTGAAGTCCCTTGGTCCTGGCTATCCTTGACAGCCTCACTGAGACTGTTCCAGGATGGACCATTTAACAGCTGTCACCAGAGCCAGCCCATAAAGTGAGCTGGTGGGACGTTATTTTTTTTTTTTTTGCCACCAAAGTATTACTGTGGAGAAAAATTTGACACTGAGCCAGGATGACTGGTCACCCATAACTCTGTTTCTCTCTAGGATGCCAAGTAGGTCTTATTAACTTTGATAGAATTTGGAGTTCTCATCTGTAAATGCAGCAGGATTCTATTTAAAGAGCTACGAAGTCCCTTCAGTTGGAAAGTTCTAGAATTTTCGAGCAGCATAACATTTTCTTTGACCTCATTTTTCTTCTAGGGAGAGGTAAATAAAGTTAAATGTGACAATTCAGTTGAAGTGTTAGATGGCCTCTCTCTGGGCCC
This sequence comes from Solenodon paradoxus, assembly GCA_004363575.1. Taxonomy (NCBI): domain Eukaryota; kingdom Metazoa; phylum Chordata; class Mammalia; order Eulipotyphla; family Solenodontidae; genus Solenodon; species Solenodon paradoxus. The sequence continues at coordinate 6,963 of RJWH01010153.1, forward strand.
TTGCTATGATGTTGGGAGATGAATTAGTGAGCAGTTTCAGTCTTTTGTAGATCACGGGTCCCTCTGAGTCTGATGAAAACTCTGGGTCCTCTCCTCAGTAAACATATAAACATATAACCTGATTTATGCTTCCCTTGTATGCTTTACTGGGGGTGGTGGATTTCCAGAAGCACATCATTAGATCCCACTGAGAATGGCCAGGCAGGACATTGTTTTTCTATTTAATTTTTTCTTTAGTTTCTATCGCTACATGATTTTTAGGATATTGAGTCCACACCTCAGTCTGTGCATTTCACGCCACACCCAGCACCAGAGTCCCCGTGACCTCCTCCACCACCATATTAACTCCTATATTCCCCTGTTCCCTTTCCCCTCCTGCTTCCTGGGAGCTGTATTCCTGTGTCCTATGAATTTTGTTGTGATTGGTTGTAATTTTGTTGCGATCGGTTCATTCGTTTTGTTTCTTTATACTCTACATATGCTTGAAACCATCCTATAATTTTGTTTTTCTTTGACTTATTTCCCTTCACGTAATCGCCTCCAGTTCCATCCAGTTTGTTACAAAAGGCACAATTTCATCTTTTTGAAAAGATGCATAGATTCCATCGGGTTTATAGACCACCGCTTCTTTATCCATCTTCTGTGGATGGACATTTAATTTGTTTCCATGTCTTGGCTATTGGTAAATTATACTGCTATGAACACAGGGGTGCATTTATCTTTCCTGATTAGTGTTTTTGTATTCTCTGGGTCTATGGCAATAAGTAGGATTGCTGCATTGTATGGTAGTTCCATTTACGTTTTTTAAAGGAATCTCCATACTGTTTTCCAGAGAGGTTGCATTTATGTTCCCACCAGCAGTGCAGAAGGGTACCTTTTTCTGCGCATCCCCTTCAACACTTGTTTCTACTCTTTTTGATATAGGTCATATAGGAGGTGATATCTCACTGTGGTTTTCATTTGCATTTCTCTGGTGGTGAGTAATAGACAGCATTTTTTAATGCCTGTGTAAGTCATCTGTGTGTCTTCTCTAGAAAAGTGTCTGTTCAGCTCTCCTGCCAATTTTTTGAGTGAATTGCTTAGTTTTTCTTGTTGAGGTGTTTGAGCTCTTTATATATTTGGAGATTAACCTCTTGTCTGATACATGTTGTGCAAATATCTTCTCCCTTTCAGTGGGTTACCTTTTTGTTTTAGTTGTGGTTTCTTCTGCTGTACAAAACCTTTTTAGTTTGATCCAGTCAAAGTTGATAAGTTTTACTTTAGATTCCTTGGCCATAGATATCACTTCCTCAAAGACATCTTTGAAGTTGATATCATGGACCATTTTTTCCTACATTTTCCTGGATGTATTTTTAGTTTCAGGTCTGTGCCTAGTCTTTGATCCATGTCAAGTTAATTTTTGTTTATAACATTAACGAGTAACTTAGCTTCATTTTTTGCAGGTGTCTGTCCAATTTTCCCAGCACCATTTGTTGAATAGACTTCTCTTGTTCCATTGTGTGTTCTTGACCCCTGTGTTGTAGATTAATTCACATGTAAGTGTGGTTTTATTTCTAGACTCTCAATTTTATTCCACTGATCTGCATATTTGTTTCTGTTTCAGTACCATACTGTTTTGATGATTATTGCTCTTTGGAATAGTTTGAAGTCGACAGGCAATTTTAAAACCTCGTTCAAGCTCTAGAGATCTTTACTTCATTATAAAGCTCTGGGCTGTAAAACAGTTTTAGCCTTTAGTACAATAAGCATTTTAGCTTCTAAGATCATCTCAGGCCAGAGTTGAGGAACAACCCTCAAACACCTACCTTGTCTGTCTCCCAGATCTTTCCCTTTCTACCTTCCTTAGTTATGCCCTGCTTAACATTATTTGTATCTAAAATATTTATTTGCATATGCTATGCAAAAAACGCATGAAAATGTAAAATTCATGTATTTAATTCATACAAAAACCTTATGACATAGATGATACTGTCATTCCTGTATTATAGGTAAGAAAACAGACATAAAGAAGCTAAATAGCTTGCTTGAGTTCATGGAGCTATTGAATGGTGGCTCTGGGTTTTGGACACAGCAATCTGATCTCAGAGTCTGTGCTCTTAAGCACTATGTTTGAAAAGTTTTTGGGTAATGGAGAAATTTTTTTTAATTCTGTGAAAATTCTTCAAGTTGTATATTTGATTTGTGCATATTTCTAGATGTATGTTACATTTCTATGAAAAATTTTACTTTAAAAATATGCTATATCAGTTGAGAATGTGTTTGGCAGCAAGAAATACCCAGGGGGAGATTTATTTTTTATTAAACAAGGAAGTAGATGGTCTCAGAATTGACTTGGCAGCTCAGTGGCATCCCAATGACTCAGGCTCCTTCTACTCTCCATCTTGGTCATTTTTAACTTTCTAACCATCTCTTCTCCTGATCACAGAATGCTACTGTGTCTCCAACCACCAGTCTACATAGGAAAGGGTGGGCAGTAAAGGAGGTCGCCTCACATGTTTCTTCCACTCCAACTGCAAAGTCTCCCAGAATTCTTTCCCATTGGTCTCATTGATCAGAATCAGGTAAAATGGCTGCACTCACAGAAGGGAAAGTGGAGAAGTGAGTCTCTGACTTTTCCAGTCTCTATAGGCTGTGATGGAGAAGGGATAGGGATGAACATTGGGTGTCTCTGAACAGTGTCTGCTGCCCCATTCCTGGGTAACAACACTTCCACATTGAAAAAGGAGGAGAACAGATGTGAAGGGAAAACCACCTCTGAGATCAAAGGTAGCCAATTACTATTTTTCTCTAGATTCAGAAAGCCTTAATCTCTTCTGTTCAGAAGGAGGGATGAAACAATGAAACTCACTTGGAACAGCAAATGTGATTTTCTTGCATCAAATTGGAGAAAAAAGCTCCTAACTAATAACTTTAATCTTTGAAAAATGGCTGTTTCATTGTATTCCTTAATGAGGTATACAGCAAGTTTCAATGTGTCCCCCAGACAGGTTAAATTTAGTCAGATGGTACAAGTTTCCAACCTTCTACTAACTTCCATGCATTTTAGCAGTTAAAATGCTTCAAGGGGGTGTCATTCTGGTAGGAGAAGAGCAGTTGGTAAAGTGGACTTGCCCTTACCTTTGTGCCTGAAGATCAATGATTCTTCCCCTATTCCCATTATCTCCTAAATTTACATTTCATATCTGGGGAGAGAGCCATTTTTGCTGCTTTGAAAAAGCCTATCACCACAGTGTTTGATTTGTGAGATTTTGTCTTAGTTTAAGACAGAAGGATATGCCGTGACAAGGACAAAGTTTCAGTGAAGGAAGCAGGTCGGGCAGTGAGGAAGTGACACAGGGGAAGAAGGAAAGAAGCAAATGAAGGGATACATGATCAAGTAAAAGACCACCTTGGTGGAGTGGAACATGAACTCACTGGGGAATTCTGGGAAGATCGTGTAAAACACACGCTTCCAGTTTCTTCTGCTGGGATGAGAGAGCTGGGGTATTTATATACCATGCCCCAGTGTTCCTGGACAATGGCTTCTTCCAATGCTGTTAATTCCCTCGTATTTCTGTCTTATCACACAGGCAGACAAATCTGGATTTAATGGCTAGGGATAGCCCTGGGACAAAGATGCGTAGGTGCTGACATTAGAAACTGGTGACAGTAAGGGCATTTGGGCTTCTTAGAATAAAAAGTAAGGCCCTAAATGTCATAAAGTCCAAAACCCTCTATTCTTCCTCCTTCGCATTTTGTAATCAAAGTAACTGTGATCCAGACAGGTAAAATCAACTAGGCAGTGGCTGGACGGCAATGACAAATCATTTCTCTCGTCTTTTCATATTAGATTCTTTCATCCTTGCTATCTTATTCACAAACCAGGGGATATTTAAAATAATAAAAGGTTATCACTTTGGGTCCATTGTCATAAAATTAAGAAAATAAATTTTCTCTACATTATTAGTCGTGTGTGAATATTAAGAAATAAAATTGTTAAAATTAATCATTGGTGATGGGATAAAGTGAAAAATAACCTTGAACACTCCTTTCTGAATACATATGTCCCTAGGACATTAGATGATCTTCCCACAGCTGTGAGAAAGACTGTTCTCAACTCTGTGTCCTTCTGTTATGCCCTTTGGATATTCTCTAAAGGTCTTCTGCTTAGTGTCTGTCCATTTGACTATGAAATGCACGATACCATGTGATGTTGGCAGCTCCATCCTCCTGTAGCACTCTGAGTGCAACTTAAAAATCAGTGAGGAAAAATTTGTAAAACTTCATTCTAGTCCCACGGGAACCTGAAGACACCCTGCGGATGGAACTCTGAGAAGTGAGAGTGTTTAACAACAGGATAGAGAAGAAAGTCAGCTTCACCAGGACGTCTGAAGTTAAACATTTGGCCAGTGTTTCTCTCCAGATGCTCTTCACTCTCCAAGCTACAGAGCCCGTCTGTGCTCCCAGGGCCCTCAGGTTCTTCAGGGTCTCTGCGCTCTTCTTACTGTCTTCCTTTTCTCTAATGTTCCTCTCATCTCTCTCCCTCATGTCTCCTGCTCTAGGATGGCCTTAATTCTGGGTCACAGATCCAAAGAACTGGAGCTGAAGCAAAGTGAGTCTCATAATTTTATGGAAGTGATCAGACGAACCTCATCCTGCTAAGTTGGTTTTGACCTCTTTGTATCCAGCGATTCATGCCTGGATTTTTCCAAGTGAAATTCTTTATAGAGAGAAAATCAACTTCTCCTCCTTTCTTTTGTTTAAACGGTAGAATAATATGTAGCACGTAAAGTAAAAATTTCAAGCGTACAGCTTGATGAACTTTTTAACGAAGCGAATATCTCCATCGAACAACCACTCAGGTTAAGGTGTGAGTTAACAGCACCCGGAAGCCCACTGCATACGTTCTTCCATCCTAGTCACTACCAACATCCCCAAAGTAAAGACACTATTGCACCATAGGTTAGTTTTGTAAAGTTTTGAACTTCATATAAATGGAATCACACAACATGGACTTTTTTGTATCTCATCCATGTTAGGTGTCCAAGACTTATCCATCACGCTGTCAATAGCAGTCATTTTCGTTTCTCTGTAGTATTTAGTTGCGTCAATCAACTGTAAGTTATCTACCCATTTGGGTCATTTACAGCATCTTAGTACTGACGTGCAGAGGGTCCTTGGGATCATAATTATATTTAGATATCTGTGCCTAGAAACATTCATCTATAGATTGCCAGTGGCCATTCGAGTCTGTTCAGTTAGCTAACAAGCATACAGGGACTGTTTCATGTCAAACAGTGACCGAAGTACTTTATACAAGTGAATCCAATGAACTTTCATACAATGCTCTGAGGTGTAGCTCTCTTGTTAGTCCCATTAAACAGATGCAGAAGTTTAGGCACACATTGCTTAAGTCACTTGCCTGAGGTTGCAGAGTTCAGATCCAGAAGAGGAGAAAGTTCCGGTCAATGGAACGGGCTGAGAGCGTGTTTCTCGCGCACCCCTTGTGCATACTTCTGCTGAAGCGCCCAGGACACTGTAGCCTGTCTTATTTATTTACCTTTCATTCTGTCCCTCTAGATCGCCAGTTGAGCACATCTGTGTCTGTCTGTTGCTGATGTTGGGTCCATGAGCAAGCCACGGGCTCTGCTGAAGTAAATGCTGTGTGAAGAAAGAGTCGATGTGCGGCACTGGGCGACTGGACATTTTCTTTGCAGTGCCTAGGATTTCCTTACATTTTCCTGGTGAAAATTAAAGAGTGATATTTGTGAGGACACAAGGAGGAAAGATGGGAAGGGGAGAAGGAAAGAGGCTATGTTGCCCGTCATTTGCAAGTTAACCGTGCAAACTGCTCAGAATAGTTTTTAGAACTTAAACCAGAGGCGAGAGTGAGGAGGCAGGGCCTAATGCTGTGCTGTCCTATAGAAAGATGACATGGGCCACATGCGTACCTTGAAATGTTCTAGAAGCCACATTTCTAACAGCAAAAACAAAACAGGTGAAATGAATTATAATAATTATTTGCTTGGACCCAATATATCCAAACAGTGTCATTTCAACATATGATCAACAAAAGAATGACCGATGATGTGTTTTAGGTTTCTTTTTATCATTTAGTCCTTGGAATCTACAAAACAGGGTAAGCTGGATGGACAGCACTTCAAGTGCGCAGCAGTTACCCGCACTGGCTGGCTGCTGCATGGAGCTGGGTAGGCCTAGAGCCTTGCTTGTTACGCAAAGTGTGGGCCTTGGACCAGCAACATGACAGCCCAAATTTTGCTAGAAATGCAGAATCTTGGGGACCATCCCAGCCCTGGTTGAACCAAAATCTGCCCTTTATTTTTATCTTGAAATTTTTTTTTTTAATAAAAATTCTGTCTTTTAAAGAGCTCCTGGGATGATTTGCTTGCACATCAAAGTTTGAGGAGCCGACTTACTCGGGTTTTCTAATGAGCGGCAGGTGACAGCGCCATCACGCTGAAGTCACAGCCACAGGGGCTTCATTAGCTTCATTTGGTGACGTCCCTCCTCTTCACCTTCCCTCCCTCCCTTCCTCATTTCCTTCCTTCCTTTCTTGCTTCCTTCCCTGGAGTGCTTCCCACATGAAAAAGACTTTTCAACCAATACTGCTGCTGCTTTCAAATGACAGTGCCAGGTTAATTCTGCCAGCTCATTCTTTCTAAATGAAGGGAAGTGATTCAACCACAGCCCTATCTTTCTGCCATTATCCTGCATTAAATGTCCTTCAATTAGTAGGAGCTGCGGGTCCCCTGCAGGACCCCCTGATGGTTTATGTCACTTCTGCATTAACCTCATTGGTTACCAAACATCCCTATTATTAAGGCATTAAAAGCCAGGCTTGTTCACCTGCCAGCTCTCTCCTTCACTTTCCTTCGCCGGGACTATTTTCCCAGATGGAATTTTAGTGATTTTCTCTGCATCCAGCTTCTCCATCTTCCAGGAAATTATTTCCTCTGCAGCCCTGACTTCTTTCTCTTCCTTTCCTTTTTCTCTGCTCTTCTCTTTCTTTCCCCCACCCCCAACAGTGTTTTCTTTCTATGTTTTTTTTATACCACTCTCTCTCCCCAGGAGAAAGTAATTACTTGGTTGAGAACAGGTTGGTTATAGCTATGTGTGCATTCACCAAGCTGGAGCGTCGTCAGCAAGGCTGTTTCTAGCCCCTGCTGGTTCCAGTGACATTTGGCAAGTCATCGCTTTCCAAGCCCATACAATTGTTTCTGTCAGTTTGATGAAATTGTGAAGTGGCTTGCAATATTGGCAGATTGAAAGTGGATATTGCAGAGGGTGATAGGACCATATTTTGAAAACTGGTTTCGTATGCCTTGTCCACTTTCCCTGTTTGTTTTTAAAGAGCAATGTGTTATAATTTCAGTAATAGGCATGCACTATTTAGCTGGAATTTTTGGGAAGAAAATTCAGGTAGAAGATAGCAGTGCTTAGGTCGTGGGACTGCGCCGTATTTTTCAGGTTGACATTTCACCAAGGAGGCAATGGAAGCTTTCCATTTTGCCCTCTCACTCTGGTATCTCTCATTGCCCACAGCAGGAAAGAGCCAACTCTGACTGATGGACCAGATCTGCTTGCCTCCTGTTCTGTATGTCCAGCATCATAAGAATATTTTTTTTTACTTTTTGAAATGATTGAGGAAAAAATCAAAAGACAAGTATTTCATGACATCTAGAAACTACATGAAATCCAAGTTCTAGTGTCTATAAATCAAGCGGCATTGATCCACACCCACACCATTCGTTGATGTATTATCTACGACTGTTTTCATGTTCCAGTGGTAGGATTGTGGGGCTACAGACTGGCTGGCCTGCAAAGCCTCAAATATGTACTCTCTGTCTCTGTACAGACCTAACTTGCTGAAATCTGATCATAGGTCACTGGTTCCAACTTGGGCTACATCTTGGGAAGCTTTAAAAATACAGATGCATGTGGCGTGTTCTGAAGACATTGATTGAACTGTTCGGGGGTGTATCCTAGGAATTGGGTCTTTAAAAAACGTCCAGGTGATTCTCCTTTCAGCCGAACCGCATACCTCGGTATAAGAAGATGTCAAACTTTATTCCTTCATGATGATTTGAGGACTTAATTTCTTTCTCCCTTCTAGGACATAGAAATAATAACTTGCTTTCCTTTCTCTTATCAAAATGTTTCTGATTCTTGTCTTCTTGCCTTACTCTCATTTCATTTCTTTTCTTCATGTGAGTGTTGTTTTGAGTCACGTATTTCCAAACACTGTTGAATAAAAACAAGGAAGGAAAGGTTGAATGATGGGTATTCTTGATGTTAGAACCACCTCATTGGGGACTTGGAATAGGAATTAGGCCCCTCTGGTGGAAAGGCCATGATGGCTGGTGAGCGCATAGCTGAGAAATCCCTTCTTCCTTGACAACATAGCTGCATTCCACTCATCCCTCTTCCAAAATAAATCCCAAGAGTTGACTTATTTCTGAAAGCCTTTCTGCCTGCCCCTCCCTGCGACCTGGCAGCACTGTCCCTTCCAGTCTTTGTGTCCCCATTGGAACCTGCAGAGACTTTCCCCTAGCAACTGGGATACCAGCAGTCATGTACTTGTTGTTCGTGCCTTTTTCACTCCACTGAAGTGTTACTTGCTTGAGGGTGGGGCCATGTCTTATTAATTGACATGCCTTTTGTTCCCAGCATCATGCTTATTATCTAACAGGTGCTCAGTAAATGTTTTATAATGAAGGAGGGAAGGAAGAAATAAAGGTCTATTTTCTCAGGATACCAACGTGTTTCCTGAAGTGCCTTTATTGATATTGAAAGTTACAGGCTATAGACACGATGTGTTGGTGAAGACATGGGCTGATCATACGTACCATTTTAAACAGGACAGTACCATTTTTTTCACATTTCCTGACTGTTCCATCATTTTAATATGTCAATTTTGTAATATTTTTAGTAAACCGGGGCTGTCTTTAACATGGGGGCAAAAGGGGCACTTGAGTTGCCCCGGAACCATTCTGTTAAGGGGAACTAAGTTGCTACCCCTTTTGCCCTGCATTAAAGGTGACCCTTGCTGGCGCTGACTGCATCAGGCTGTGGCAGCTACTGCTGTCCTCACCTCTTGTGAATAAACAGGAGCTGTGTGGGAAGAGCATTCCCCCCACCCAGCATGCTCCTGCTTTTTCAAAGGGAGAACACTTCAGCGTGGTCAAGTTGCAGGTAAGTACTATGGGGGTTATTTCTGGCACTGTGGGAGTTATTGGGCTTTTCTGCCACTGGAATAGTTAAAGTGACATGTGTGTTAAGCAGAACATTTAGAAGGGGGTTTATAGGGGGCGCCAAATTTTGTTTCACCTAAGGTGCCAAAATTTCTTGCGCTGGCCCTGACCATTTATATGAAGTCCTACTGGACCACTTTGTTACATGTGATCCTTGATTAGCATCACATGATACTTACTTATTCCCAGCCTGGCTGCTCTACTCCTGCTCGAATTGCTCCGCCTCCTCCCCTCCTGTTAATCACCAGTGAATAACCCTGCCCAGTTTTTCCCATACCTATGTCCCATTTTTGTATCAAGGAAATACGGTCAGTTTATGGAGACATCATTTTAAGGCACACATGCCTGGCTCTGGTAGAAATCTTCGTTATAGAACATCACCATGGCAAGTAGAGTCAGAGAGATCTTTGTTTGAACAGTATCAAATTAGATGAGACCAGCCACATACAGAAGAGCAGGCTTTTCTGAAGACAAACAGAACAACTCCAGGGAGGGATTCTTGAGGGGTCCAGAGTGGCCCCATTGAAAAATTTGCTTGGCTCAGGAAAAATTCTTGGCAATTATCTGTAACCAATTCAGCTAGAAGCATGCCCAACTCTCTAGATTCCAACTCACTTACCCTTTCTCTGAATATTCATCTCACCTCTGTTTACATATTCATAGCTTCTCCTCTCCACAGATCTAAAATTTACATTGGGGAAGTGATAGAGATCAGGTCACTTAAATGATCACTATTTACCTGTGTATAACATGGTGCCTGATACATAGAGGGTTTGTGATAAATAATTATTGAATGAAGTAAGTCGATCTGTAATCTCCAAAGCTCCAGCTCCTTCATCTGCTGTGTTATGCCATGGTGTTGAACCTCCCAACAACCAGAGCACTTTGATGAGTCTAAAGCTCAGATGTTCTTAACCACAGGTCCATGAGCATTTGTTTTGGTCCATGGATAAGGGATCTGTGACTGTGCATAGAAAAAAATGCCTCTTTGCATTCACTAACCTTTTTTTATTTATTGAAAACATGGAAAGTTTACATATAATAGTGAATTACATTGGGGCACTAACTATAAAGGGGTTGAGTATTGAAGGAGGGAACATAATGAAAAGATGGAACCTCTCCCTAAGGTTTGGATTCTTGTCATCGGGAGAAGGTGTAGTTGTCCATTGGTGGTGAAGAAAGTCACTGTGCTGTTTGGGGTCAGGAATAGTTCATGGAAAGTACACAGAAGCTTCCAGGCAAGAAAGGGACACTTCCACCGGGTTGCTGATGAATTGTATAGGTGAACGAGGACCAGAAGCAAGAAACTATGCTGGAGGTTTTAATTTGACAAAGGCTGGCAGACAACACTCACTATGGAGTATTTGATATATTACTGTTTTTCTATGTGGTTTCTGTATGCTTTATAGAGCTTCCTTTAGTATTTTTTGCAAAGCTGGTTCTGTGGTGATAAACTCCTTTAACTTCTGCTTGTCAGAAAAGGTGTTTATCATTCCTTCAGTTCTGAATGATAATCTTGCCAGATACATTATCCTAGATTGAAACTCCTTTTCTTTCAGCACTTTGAATATTTTATGCCATTCCCTTCTGGCCTGTAAAGTTTCATACGAGAAGTTGGCTGACAATCTTATGGGGCCTCCTCTGTGACACGTTTTTCTCTGGTTGCATTTAATAGTCTTTCTTTATCTTATATTTTTGATATTTTTATGACATTGTGTCTAGGTGTATTTCTGTTTGGGTTTCTTTTATTAGGAGCTTTGAGCTGTCTGGATTTGGAGGCTTGCTTCATTCTTCAAACTGGGGAAGTTATCGTCCATTATTTCTTCAAATATGGTTTCTGCCCCCTTTTCTCCCTCTCCCTTTGGGACCCCTATGATGTGAATGTTATTCCCTTTGATATTATCCCAGAGGTCTTGAATGCTGTCTTCGATTCTTTGAATTTTTTGATCACTTGCTGGTTTGCTTGATTGAGTTCCTCTATCCTATCTTCCCGATCACTGATTCTATTAGAAATTTCATCCATCCTATTGCTGACTCCCTCTATTGAGTTCTTTAATTCAGCCATCGTGCCTCTTACCTCTTTTATGTCTTGTTTTAATTCTTCTCTTTGCTTCCTGACATGCTTGTTTACTGCCTCTACTGATTTCTGGATTCCCAGGAGT
>RJWH01010154.1:0-18375 GCA_004363575.1 Solenodon paradoxus
CCTCCTGTGCTCTTTGGGCCTTTCCTGGGAGACCCTTTTATACAGCCTGCCCGGACTCATAAATTATTCCGAGGAGTAAAGGATGGAGGTGGGATCAGGGATGAAGATTTAGGAAAGGGGCTGAGGGAGGGACAGTGGGGTTCCCGGGTGTGAAATCTGTCCCAATTGAATAAACAGAGTGTCAGTAGGGGGTCAGGGGCTTTCTCTCCCTCCAAGTCAGAAAGCAAAACACAGAAAGGGCAAATCCCACACCATTTGTGTGAATTCCCAGGCAAGTGGTAAGAGGAGGGGGTGGAGGAGAGAAGCTCATTAGCACCTGGAACCACAGAAAATTCACAAAAGGTTGGCTAGACAGGACTTCAGCAAAGCCATGTCCCAGCCAGAAGGGACCCCTGGCCTGGTCAAGGTGAGGGACTCCCATGTGATTTCAGCTCAAACCCCAAGGAAATTTGCCAGGTGGAGCTGGTTTAGGGTGACTGCCATTAAGCATATCAGCTGGGTTAGGAAAAAGTGGGCTCTGAATGGAGCAGGTCTAGCTGCCTGTGGGGTGAGCCCCAAGACTTCTGTCCATGCCCTTCCCTTTACTGATAAGATCCTTTGTGAAAGAGACTGGGTCCCCTCTCCTGTCTCAGTCAAAAGGGTGCAGGCAGCCTTTCAAGGGTCTCAGGTTAGATTCCAGATCTCAACTTCCAGCCCAGGAGCCAGGGAGCTAGGGGTGGGGTGGAAGAGGTAGGGTTCTGCCGGCCTATTAAACTGCTGAAGGACCATTCCTGGCCCTGGGGCCTCAGCTCCGTCACGTGTTAAATCAGGGTGGGAAGCCTTTGATCCCCAGGGGCTCTTCCAGGTTGAACACTCTGTGACAGTGGCTGGGTAAATGAGTACTGACCCCCGGCTAGTCCAGCGGAGGGAGTTGTCCTTGGCCATAGGCAGTCTTCTGAGCCTTTGCCAAATAGTCCTCCTGACTTCGCTGTTCAGCACCAGCTTGGATTTAGCTTCTTGGCTCTCCATCACAACTGGATTTGTAATCATCAAAAATTAGAAACTACCTCAATGTCCAAGAGCAACTAGAAATCAGTTACATGAATTAGGGGAATCCTTGTACCTGAATACTAAGCAGGCCCTCCCAACCATGTTTTAGAAAGTGAAAAAAAAAACAAAAACCCAGATGCTCAAATAATATTAATCAGTTGATTCAAGGGCTCCTCTTTTTAATGTCTACCACCCTTTACGTCCACCCCACTTCAAATTTCAGCCCCACTGTTTTCTTTGTAGCACAGGAAAATTGGAAAGAACCAAAATGTCTCACTGTGCAAAGCAAGTTTCATAAAACATTGAACAATTATATAATTCCATATTAAAATTGGCTTGGGAGAAGCTTGGACAAAAGTTAATATACTGAAGAGTAAAATACAAAATAAGCCTCTACAATGTTACATAGAGCATGTTTCTCTTTGGGTAAAAAAAGAAGTGTTGAATGGAGAGCAGGCAGAACAAGAAAAAACACTTAATAGGAGAAAGGAGAATGTTCTGGGAGTCAGAGTGTGGTATATTGGTACTTCCTGCTTTATACTTTTCTAGATTTTCTCAAATATGCCAGATGATGTGATATTATTTAGGTAATAAAAAGTAAGGACATATAAAAATGAAAAAGAAAGAAATGCTTATCTACAGTGGAGAGAAAATGCTTGGGGAAATGACAGCCATTTTCAAATACCTGAAGATTTTACTGCAATGAGATAACACTAGTGCTATGTGACTTTAGAGAGCAGGGCTAAGATCCCAGGTAGAAGCTACAAGGAGACACATTTTGGCTTAATCAAAGGAAAACTTTCTAACAGCTCAGCCACCACCTAACCCAAGGGCCTGGCACTATACCGGCCTTCAATAAATAGAGGTTTATTATCTGCGGTGAAATGACCACAGTGGAATGCATTGGGATGGAGCTAAGTGTTCTGGCCCTGGATTGTGTAAGTGCAGGCTGCATCCTGGATCATGGATGGTAAATCTTGGGGAGAGGAAACTCCTGTTGCTGGGAAGCAGGACTTTTCTATTGTTTTCTGAGGGTTCCTGCTGAACTTAGCTCCAGAAGATGAGAATTTACTTGTGCTGCGTTCAGTGGGGAGTAAAGCTGAGAGAAGAAGCCAGATGGAATAAAATGGGCCTGGAAGGACATTGAATATGAAGGTCAAAGAAGCAGGGTCTTTTTGACCTCCAGGTGGCCATGATTTCTGAAGACAGGCAGGAGGGAAGAGGGAAAGGGAGAAGAGGTAGACCAGACTTAGTCATGGCACCCAGCATCCCACCTTGAACTTTATTCATTCAACCTCAACCTTTCATGAATGGGGCTGTCTAAGCCCCACATTGCCCTAATCAGCAGGCCGAGGGTTCCCCTCACACCTATGCCCACATGCTCTCCTGAACAGGGAGTCTTTAGACCTGTCACCATGGCTCTTTTTCCTCCCTACACAACTTCCTATCTCCTAAGAATCTCCTCAGTTCATTGAACTTTTGGGAGAAAAAGTCACTTACTGGCCTTTTGCCAAGTTGGAAGAATTTAAGGCCTACAAATACTGCTGGGCAAAAGTGGGAGCTGGCTGGTCTCCTTGTACTTAGTACGGAATAACAAAAGATGGTCAAAGGGTAACAGGAAAAATATGGAGCAGCCAGAATGAAGTCTTTCCTGTGAGAGCAATCATAATCTCTCTCTCCCCCAACAGCCCTGTAGTACTTCTGAGTTTTGTCAGTAGTTGCTTCGCCAGACTCTTCTGAGGTGCCTTCTATGGGCCAGATATTGCAGACCATTGCCTCACAAAGGAATGCCTGAAAAGATGAAAGTGCTGTGGACACTGCCTCAAGATTCTTATAGCCCAAGTGGGGAGTTAAGACCTGAGCAAGGGAAGATACACAACTAACTTCAGCTGAACCCGGTACCCCTCAGCGACCCCTGAGCATGTTCCCTTGCCAAGTTCCCAATACTGGCCTCCATGTTTCCCTGGGCTGCATGCCAAACTTACTTCAGCACCTTACCATGTTCCCCTCCCTGCACAGAACAACCTCTCTTCCCACTTCCCTGAGAAAACAGAGGCCTTCAAGCATGAATTACCTCAGTGCCCTGCCCCACCCCCTCCAAAATTGGCCTGCCTGTCCAACTTCCTTTCCCCTTCAGCCCTCCCTTCACAAGGGGCAAGGTGCCTGTCTTGTTAAAGGCTAATCCCTTCTCCTGGGCCTTGGCCTCACTCACCCTCCTTCTCTGAACCCTTCCTGCAGACATTTTGTTCCTTCTCTTCAGGAAAGTTTTCCTTATTTAAACCAGTTCTTTCCTTCTGATTATGAAATGCTGGTCTTCTATCCCCCAAAACAAGGCCCCTTACTCCCCTGACTTGTCCTCTCTCAATCTTTCTCTCCCCTTCCTCCTTCCCTCTCTTTTCTTTGTTGAAAGAAAATTTAGTTTGTTTAAAGTAGAGTGTATACTTTAGACTTTCATTTTTCACAACTTCCCATTCACACCTCAAGCAATTTGACCCTACTCCCACCCTCCCAGTGAAAGGGCACTATCTAAGGCACTGATGGCCTCCTAACTGTGAGATTCGATGATCTTTCTGAACTCTGGATGACAAAGACACATTTGACCAAGTCCTCATTTCTCAAATTCCATCTTTTGACCATCATGATCACTCACTCTTGATTTTCCTCCCACCTCTGGGACTAGCCTCTCAACCTATTTTGTTGAACTTTCTTCCTCTGCCCATTCTGCAAATCTATGGTTCTCAATTACAGTCCCCAAATCAGGTTGATATACCGTGATGGTCTCAATGTGACCCATTCCCAGAATGGGAACAACATCAAAAGAAGAGTTTTCCAGTAATGTAAATGTATTAAATTACAAAGGACAGTTCTTTATTCTGAAATTATGCCTTTCCTTTTTTTTTTTCTTTGGTAGCAAAACATTCTCCTTTTTTGAAATGATGACTGATGAATATTTCTTTATGTTACTTCCCAGCAAAATAAAATGTTAGTTTCATTATATCAGTGCTATAAATGTTTATTGAATGAAAGATTGAGAGTTAAATTTTTCCTCTAAGCTATCTCAAACTCTTTCTAAAAGTGGATTGTTCTAGCTGCCTCCCAAGCCTCCTCTGTGTCTACCTCCATAACTAGCATTATATTAACTCTATCACTCAAGCTAAAAACCTCAGCCACCAAGTCCTACTGATTATAGTCTTCACCATGTCTCACATTTCCTCCCCACTCTTCTAGCTGTTTCTTTAATTACGGCCTCATTCGTCTTCTCTCACTTGGATACCTGAAACAACTTTCAAATGTCTTCCCCTGTGCTTGACATGGGATTTCCAATCCATCTTCCTCACAGCTATTCCATTGTACTTCTGAAACACAGAACTGATATGGTCCTCCCTTACTAAAAACTTCCAGTGATTTCCAGTTACCTAAAGTAAATGTCCCCTCAACTTTGTGTTGAAGCCCTTTGCTGCTTAAGTCCAGTCTGCCTTTCCAATCTTCTACTTCCAATGACCTCTTCTGCCCTCTACCACAGCCCTCCTTGACCTGACCTCCACTCTACAATAAGCAATGACTTTTTACCTGTAATCTTGTCAGGGTTTAGAGTGCTTATCACCAAGAAAACTGTGGTTCACAACCAGTGGCAGAGCTTAAAATCAATGTAGTGGGTTTCAACTAGCATTTAACAAAATGAATGAATAGAAAATACAAGAGTGACTCATGTATGGTAAGGATATAGATATAGATGTAGATAGTTCTGTGAAACTTGTTTTATTTATAGATCTAGCTCTATATTTAAAGATACACAAATGCATGTATTGGGTCTTGCTGTAAAATATACTTCCTTTTTTAGAATGCTGGGGGTGGGTGTGGTGTGATATACACATTGAGGTGTGGATCTATTTACCTGAAACTTATGTAGGATTGTAAAATAATGAAAGTGAAATAAGTAAATAAATATTTTTACTGGGGTAACATTGATTTATATAAGATGACACAAGCTTCAAGTTTATGGCATTATAATTCAACATCTGTATATCTGACATCAGGATCACTGCCGAAATGAAAAATCTTTCTGACTGTGGGTCCAAGTCACAATATTTTTAAAAAATTTAATATATTTTATTTACTGTTTCTTTGTTTGTATCAACATACAAATAACCAGTACAAAATCTGACTGCACAAAGGGAACTAGGTATTATTCTGTCACTGCTGTTCATGCTCTCTAAATGGTTTCAGTTTCAGTGAGAAGCTTAACAAAAGTTAGAGGAACAGTAATGCCAGAAGACTTCATGGAGGAGGGGGTGATAGACATGAACTGGGTTTAAGGGGGCAGAGAGAAGGGGGAATGTAATCTTGGCAGGGAGATTTGGCACAGAGGTGGACAGTAAGACCAGAGAACATTTGTTAAACATTGATGTCCCAGGCCCTGTTCTAGGTACTTTACGTGGATTAATTTAAGTCTCACAAACAATCCTATGAGGAAGATACTATTAAAGTCCTCATTTTATAGATGAGATTAAGGAACTTGCCCAAGGTCACAGAGCTAAAAGTGACAAGACTGGGATTTGAACTCAGCATGTCTCTGGGCTCTTAACCATTGCACTGTACTGTCACTGGGGGCCAGCGAGGAGAAAGGGCAGTTCAGCAAAAAGTGAGAGTGTCGGCCAGCAGTAAACAGCTGGAGAAGGACCTAGAATGTCAGACTGAGGTTCTGCTCTTACCTGGGGAAAGGAAGTCTGCTTTCCTTCCTGTCTCTGCCCCTTGAGTCAGGGCCCCTGGGCTTGGGGGAGGGAGCCAAAAAGGCCAGTATGGGGGCCAGGTGGAGGTAAGGGGCCCTGCACTGAAACCTCCACCCAAGCCTGTCCCCAAAGCAAAAATAGCAAATGATGCTTGGGGCCTCTTCCCTCAAGTCCAAATGTCCTAAATGTGCCAAGTCTTAAGAACCAGTCCCTTCAGTTCCTGGGATGGGGGTCTTCTTTGGAGAAATTTGTTGCTCCTGTACCTTCTGCCTCTTGGCCCATGATCTGAGCCAGGGTGGTGAACCATGTGGTGCTGGACTCTCTGGGCAGAGCCCCTGCATCTCCCCATTTGCTCCTTGTTTGGGCAGCAGGGGCCTGAAAAAACAGCTCTGAGGAAGGAGAAGGGTAGGGGAGGAGGGTGCTTGGGAAGGTCACTCCCAGCCAGGCACTTTCCTCTTTCCACCTCCCTTCAATCCATCCAGACCCATCCATGGCCCCTCTGGTCAGCCTCCCCAGCCCCTATTTTCCAAGACAGCCTTCTTCCCAGTCCGGCCTGAGGCCTTGGGAAGATAAGTGACACTGAATTCCCTTGTCTTCTTTTTAGTCTTGGTGTCCTGTTGATCCTGCCTGAGAAAACAACAGATTATGGTCACTGGTGACATGTATCTTCTTGGGAGGCAGAAACAGACAAACCAATAAGAGTAACAACAAAAATAGATAATTACTTCCTGTGTACACTGTGCCAAGCACTGTAATAGGCAATTTATTGTCTTGGTATTTCATTTAGTCCATACAGCAAATCATGTAAGGTAGGCTCCATTATTGCCTACTGTTAAAGATGAGCAGGAAGCTGGAACCCAGAGAGGTTAAATGACTTGCCAAATACCTAGTGAGTAGCAGATCTGAGATGGGAATTCCAGTCTGTTTTAATTCAGCACTCAATGAGGATTTAGAATACAGTTGTGTGACTGCTGTGTTCCATTTGGCATTTTCCCCAGGTGCCCCCCTTTGGGCCATTTGTGCTGCTGTGGAGCCAGGCAGATGGCAGATGGGAGCAATGGAAGTGGGTGACTGATGCCATAACTGAGCAAGTCCCCATCATGGCCCTGAGCAGGGCTCTGGGGCTAGACCTGACCAGTCAATGGCACCACCTCCCAGTTGCAAAATGGGGTCATCTGGAAGTGATTGCTGCCTGTGCTTCTTTGATAATAGCTCTTGACTTGGCCCTTGAGAGCTGGTGCAATAGTGTGATTTTGTTCTCTCTGCAGCCCAGCCCCTGCCCCTCTAAAGTCTGCATATCTGCAGTAGACCTTAGTGGGAAAGCTCACTGGGCTCTAGAGTTTGATGCATTTGAGTATGTGTCCCAGCTCTAGCACTTAACTGTTTTGCCTGGGACAAGTGACTTCACCTCTTAAATCTGTTTTGGCATGCCCTGGTGGAGTATTGGTTGAGTCTATCACCTCAAAAGGAGCATAGGCCACATGCCCTTGGGTTAAAGTCCTAGGTCTAGTGGTAGCAACCAGTGTAAACAACTAAATAAAACAAATAAAATTCTTCTTCCTCCTCTCTGTTTCTGCTTGTGACTGCTTGCCTTCATTCTTGCATACACCTTTCCTTTAAAAATAATCTGTTTCCCCAACTGTGAAATTGAATAATGATGATCCCCACCTCACAGGGCTGTAGGGAAGATTTTATGAAACAGTGTACAGATTTTGCAGTTTAACATATATTTAACATTCACTGTATGTTGGGTATTATAATGAATCCTTTTGTCCCCTCCACCATTGTGGTTACTCAGAGCATAGGCTTTGGATGCAGGCTGGGATGGAATTTCTTTGGTAGTTTATGACCTTCAATAAGTTAATCAATCTCTGTGCGCCTCAATTTCTGGCCTGCACTCCTTTAGAGGTGATTGACCTAACTACCACTCCACCAGGGCATGCACAAGCCTCAATTTCTTGGTGATGCAAATAATATTGCCCATCTCACAAGGCTGGAGTGAGGATGAAATGAAGAATTGTAGGTAAATTGGTAATAGTTCTTTTGGCCCAGAACATTTTTCAAATGTTTTCAGTATGCTTGGTTAGATTTGGTTTCCTAAAATTTCCATCCTGCTCACCTACCTGAATTGGCAATCCATGACTGAAGTCAGGCATTCACAGTCTTCCCTATATCTTCAGCCTGACCTCTGACTCCACCTAGTTCTCCCTCACACATCTAGTAGACTTATTACTTATCATCTCCACCCACTGCCTAGGCTTGCAATGCCTTCTGTCTCCCCCATGACTCAGATTCTACCTCTCCTTTCCAGGTCCTTCTTGGACCCCTACTTATTGAGCTCCTGTTTCAGATATGGAGCAAGTCTCTCAATGGAAGTGATCAGGAAAGGGGCTGTGGCTTGGCTTTGTCATCTCTGCTCTCTTCCATTAGCACCTGGTACAGGACTGAGTACACAGCATGTGAAAGGAATGCCATTTCACCCAGGGTATTTGGTCTGAGAAGAATAACAGATTCAATCTAGCAGAGCCTTGGGACTCTCAGGTAGGGCAACAAATAGTCATGACAGATATATGAGCCAGGATGGGATTCTCTGTTAGTATTTTGTCCTTGAAAGGACTTGGCTGGGATGGCTCTGCAGCAAGGTCAGGAGTAATAAAGGACACAGCAGAAGCTCATTCTTGGGGGAAGGAGTCTAAGCATTCTCTCCCTTTTATTCCCATTTGTTTCCTCTATTGACAGGACCTTTCTAAGCATGATTCAAGTTTCATCTCTACCCTTTTTCCCACCGCCCTGTTCCAGCCTTGACTGAAAACAACAGCCCTAAAATTGTGGCTCTAAGGCCCCAGAAGGTTTAGCAAAAACTACTTTCATGATAATACTAAGTAAAACATTATATGAAATTTTCACTTTATTCACACTTGCACTGATGGAGAAAAAAAACAGTAGGTAAAAATGCTGACAATTTAGCATAGATACTTTTGGCACCAAGCTGTATTCAAATTATTCTTGTCATTTATCCCCAGTAGAAGAAATATAATTTTCACTAAGAATGTCTTCTTGAGATAGTAAAGATTACTAATTTTTATTAAATCTTAACCCTTTGAGTGCATGTCTTTTAATAGTCTATGTGACAAAGTAGAAAGACTGTATAAAGCACTTCTACTGTATACTGATGTATAATTGTTGTCATGAGAAAAAAGCACTGGTGCAACTGAATTGCCAGCTAAACTAGCCACTTTTTCATGGAACACTTATTCATTTTAATTGGAAGAACAATTGACAAACTCTGATCATTCACACTTGAATATTTGGCTAGCATTGTTGTTGAAAATGAATAAAATGAATCTGTCATCTAAAACCGCTAATAGTATTTTTTGTCAATGATACTTTTTTAAAGCGAAGGTGCAGGAAGGAATGAAGGTGAGTAGGCAGGCAGGCAGGAAGACACAGGAGGAGGAAACATCTTGATTTTATTTAGCTGTTTCCCCACAGACTCAGGACTCAAACCCAGGGGGATGTGGCTTGCTTCTTCGTAGGTGATTGACCTAACTGCTGCTGCACCAGGGTGCACTGATAAAATTAAAGCTTTTAAGTAAAAACTATAATTTTGGAAACCATATATCTAACACTGTAAGCTTGAGAGTTTCTCAATGCCTTGCAGATATTTCTGATTAGATTAATAGTGACATGAATTAATAAAATTTTATTATTGTATAATCATGGAATGACAGCAATTGAATATCTGTATAATTGAGTGGGTCAATATTTTCCAAACGACTAATATGAATGCCAGTACAAAATCATGCATGGATAATAGATGCATTCATTGTGAAAAATAGACCAGTGGGTTTTAATGTACTAGAGTAAAAACATTCACAGACACGTCTCAAGATTCAACATTGCAAAGAAACATTAAAAACTACCACTTGTCAAGTTAAAGTATAGAATAAAAAAAGAATATCTATAATGTATTACTTTTCTATTGTTGTCATTACATATTACCACTAACTTACCAGCTTAGAACAACACCCATTTATTATTTCACTGTTCTGTAGGTCAGAAGTGCAGGTGGGCTCACACAAGTTCTTTGCTTAGGGTTTCACAATGCTAAAGTCCAGGTGTTACTGCACTGGGCTCTTATCTGGAGGCTCTGGGGGGTAATTTTCTTCCAAGCTTACTCATAATGTTAAAAAAAACCTACTTCCTTCAGGTTGTAGGTCTGAGGTCCCCATTGCCTTGTCAGCTACCATCCAAAGGCCACTTTGTCCTCCTAGAGTCTGCCCACTTTTCCTTCTCACATTGTCCCTTCCATTTTCAAACAATCAATGTCACATCAAGCAGTTCTCATACTTGAATTTCTGACTTCCTTTTCTGCCACTAGCCAGAGAAAGTACTCCACTTTGAAAGCAAAATATTATGCTTTGAAACATTATGAGAATAATGTCTCATCATAAGCACCCCCTCGCACAAGGGAAGGAATTTAAAGCCAGGTGAGGGTCAGTTTGGAGTAATTCTTAGAATTCAGTCCAAAAAGAGTATTAAATAATTCCTTTCTCTAATACATATCTTTGTGATGATGAATTTTTTTCAGATATTTTAACCAAAATAACATCTGCAAGAGCAGATATGAGGATCAATTTGCCTTTTATTCAAGTAACACATTAGACATAGTAAAAAATGTAATACAATGTCACTTTTGTTGCTAATTTTTTTGTTTTGGAAACTGCTGTTGTTCACAAATACACATTATTTACTTTAATGTGAAATGGGTTTATAATTGTGATTTTAAATTAAACTTAGTTTTAAAATATATCAGTTTTAATCTGTAATATGTCAAATATTAGTAGATATGACCCATTAAACCTGAAAGTCCCTTTCAGTCTTCAGTAGTCTTAATACCTTTTATTTATTTTTGTAAAATATCACATACATGTCATTTTAATATTCTATGTGACAAAATCTGGAAGGACACATTCATTCCTTCTTTTTAGGTGTAAATTTCCATGAATTTTAGCAAATGCCTAGAGTTATGCAACAACCATTATAGTTCCAACAACCAAAATAATTCCCTATGTCACACCTTTGTAGTTAACTCCTTCGTCCACCACAACTCCTCACAACCACTGTCTGTTCTTCACCCCTATAGGTTTGTTATTTCATGAATGTCATTTAAATGGACTCATACAGAAAGCAGCCTTTTAACTGTGGCTTCTTTAATTCAGTATCTTACATATGAGTTTATTCCATGTAGTCGTGTGTATTGACAGTGCATCCTTTTATTGCGACATAGTATTCCATTGTAGAGATGTGCCACAGTTTATCATTCACTAGTTGAAATAAATTAGAGTCATTTCCTAAATAATTTTTGAAGTGTGAAATGATCTCAAGATCAAAAGTTATGAGATGATGACGGAGGTAATAGAGGTTACCATTTTACATGGGAAATGAGTGGATGGCTGGAAGTGCTAATTTTTGGAGGTAGGATTGGATTTACAGATGAGATGAGAAGAGATGAGGTATGAAGGGTGAAGGAAAGACAAGAAAGTGAAATTAGGTCAAATTCTCAGGTTTCTGACTTAAATAACTGGCTTTCTCAAATGGAAAGGATTGAGGGAGGACTGGTTTTAGTTCAAAGGTAATCAAGGTAACAATTTTGGACATGTTGAGCTATGTCAGTAGATAAAGGTCTGAACTTTAGAGAAGTCTGGACTGAAAATGATGATTTGAAAGTTAGCAGTATAGAATATACAGGATCATTGAGACTATAGAGATATATGAAACTTCCAAGTCTGAATACAGAGAGAAAAGGGAAGACTTGAGTCAGATCCCTGAGAAAGACCTATGTTTAAGAGTCTGGCAGAGAGGGTGTGGCCAATGATGAAGTAGCCAGAAGATAGGAGGAGCATCAAAGGGGAGTTGTGTCACAGAAGCCAAGAGAAGAAAACATTTCAGGAAGAGCAGTTATCTCGAATGTTGAATGTGACCCTGAAAAGAACTTCTTGGTACGGTAAAATGGTGGGGATGGAAGGTCTTGAATCTCCTCTTTGTCCTAGGCTCTAACTCCTTCTTCCATAGTTCTCTCATCCCTTGGCCCCTAGATGCTCTCATTTTTCTTCTCCACTCATCTTTACATAGTACCACCTTGCACTCTCCTTCAAGACCTTGCTTTATTCTGTCTTCTCAGATTTGCTCCCTCAAAGACCTCTCTCCTGCCTCTTCTCATCTTCCTTTATCTTCCCTCCTTTATTCTCTCATTACTTGTTCCTCTCCTTAATCAGATACTGTTTTTCTCAGACTTCTATTCTTTCCTCTCTTCTTTCAGACATGGCTCCCCTAACTTTCCCGTCTAGGCTCTCTGGATCTCAACAAGGATCTTAGCAGATTACTAAGGAGCCTCCTGGTCACAAAACTGAGGAGTCATAGTCTTTGGCATGAATCCACCAAGATCTGACAGCGCCAACCTGTAGGAAATGCAATGTTAAAACCTAGTCATTGAGTGATTGCCAATCTGGTAACCACATCCTGCCAACACAGTGCCCTCATCCGCCCTGGCACCTGCCCTTAATATTCTGCTTTTTCCTTTTCTCAACTGCACAGAATCTCTATAAACTGATAAGGTACCCCTATAAAATATATATTATCTTGCATTCAATCACACTTTTCTGCTTGTCAAAATGATTTTCTATTCATTTGCCCAGCCTTTAGAGGTCAGATGGGTGAGGCCTAGAGAAATAAAAATTGAAGACCTATTCCAGGTCACTGGTTAGAGGATTATCCTGATATCCTCCTAACCCTTCTTGATTTCTTGCCCAAAGACTCCCCAGACAGGAACTCAGGCAGGGCTCCCCTTTCAGCCTGTCCCCTCCTGCCCACGTGTGATGCTTTGAAGAGACCTCTTCTCAGGAGCACTGCTAGGGGGATAGTGTCCCACTCATACCTACAAGGCAGTTATAGGACACCTTGGGAAGGAGGATGATTTCTGATTGACTTCACTGAATTCACACTAGTGAATACATCTGACTGTTTGCTTTGATGTTACTTAAAAAATGGAGTAGAGTGGTGCACACTGGTGTCTTAACAGATAAGTCTTCCAGGTGCAGTCCACATACACCCCAAGGACCCAGGTTCAAGACCCAGGACCGTGGGGGGACAACCAAGATCAACTAAATAAAATAAATAAATAAAAGTTTCTTCCTCCTCTCTCTTCCTGCCTGCCTCTGCTTACATTCATTCCTATCTGCACTTTTTTAAAAAAAAAAAGGAGTAGAGCATAATGATTAAGAGTTGGTTCCCAAAATTGGTTCTCTTTGTAATAGTTTAGGGAGACAATGTATATGAACGCCTTCAGCACTGTCCCTAATGATGTGGGGATAACATAGCTTAAAATCTATAGGGCAGTATGCAGATGTGTGAGTAGAAAACTAAATAGCAAAACATGAGAATTCTAAGTCTTTTGGGTAAAAGCCAGGACCCCACCATAGCAACTTGGATCTAGGCCACACCCCTATATATTTGTGCCAATTTTTTTACTCCAGGTAACCTGGACACAATCACGAAGGAAGAAACCCCCATGCCTCATAGATATTCAAGAATCCACCTTGTTTGAGAGGCAGGCAGCACAGGTCATACACACACGTGTGCATTCCCTTGATGTAACTTTCCTGGCCTGCAGGGCACTTCAACTCACTATTTCTTCTTTTAATAAACTTGCTGTGTGTTCCTGACCAAATGGTTCTCTCCACGAATTCTCTCTGGACGGACCCTGTGTCTCATCAATGTGTCTCACTCACCTTCCCCTGCATCACCTGACACCTAGGAAATGTTCAACAAATAGTGGCCACCCGCCTTATCCTTTCTACATGGGAGTTCTTGGGAGAGAATCAGTATAGTACATAGGAAAGTTACAGAATCAGACATCTGAAAACCTAGATTCCAAGTCTACTGCTGATCAGTTTACAACGATGGTAATTCAATCATTTAATCTCATTAAGCATAGGGTCTCTCATCTGGTAGGATTAACAGCTGCTCTACTTTTGTAATATGTATTATAGCCTTTAAAGCATGAATTATTCTTTGACTTAACAAATCTATTCCTAGTAACTTTTAAGTCTTATGTGTAAAGATGCTAAATTGTAATAGTGAAGAAAAGAAAATAATGAAAATGCCTAATAGTTAATGATTTAGTAAAGTATAGAATACAAAGCAGCCATAAGAAAATGATGCAGGTCTAAGTTGTAACTGACATGGAAATAGGGTCGTGTCAATGGACCATTGCCAAGGTCACGTCGTTACATTATTTAGAAATGATAGAAGATTAAGAATTGTAGGACATACTGTGATGCAATTTTGTAAAAATTGTGTCTATTCATGCCTTCTATAGTACATTAAAATGTTAACAATGATTAACATATTCTTGTGATGATATTAAGAGGATCTTTATTTTCTTCTTTATACATTGTTTTCTGAATTCTTTGCAATAGTATCTAGTATTTTCTTATCAGAATCAAAAAGGAAAATTTCTTGGTGGAAGAAGAAAATTCAATCACTGTAGGTCACTTAACAGAACTTTTGAGACACTCAAGTGACAAGTGTGGTACTAAGTGGAGTCCCATGGTTATCATGGCAACCTCAGTTCTACCTCATAGGTATCTGTTCTTTGAACCCACCAGAGTCAGAACCCATAGTATTGCAGCTCTCCCTGGGACAAACCAAGTGGGCACTCTTTTGGAAGTATTTTAGGCAGATTTATTATGCTGGTGGGCTCAAAGGAAAGCCTTTTCCAAAGGTTGAGCATGGGCTTCAGGTTAGAGCAAACTTATATAGGTTACAGCAAGCGTGGGAAGAGAGATGTACATGAAGGTGGGGGTTTTCAAGCATGGGAAGTCCTTTGTCTGTTGGTGACATCAGTTGCCTGCAGCATTCCAGTAAGCTCAGATCATAGGATGTTTTATGATTTTTGCCAGCTCGAGTGGTTTTTAGGGCTGCCTTCATGGTTGTTGGGAAGTGGCAGACAGGCCTTTTTCCCTCGCAGTCCCCCTTTTGTTCCTGAAACTGATCAATAGTCAGTTTTGATGGATCCAAAGATGGAAAAAAGGGGCACTGATCATTCTGATTGCTTCCTGCTGAATGGGGCTATAGTGGGATTGAGGCATCTTGGACCATCTGAATATAGGAAGAAGATATAGTTAGCAGTCCAGCTCATCATAGGGAGGTACAGGGTTATATTGTAGTGCTAGCAGGATTTGCTTTGTTGTGACCTGTTGAACAACTGTGTTTATAGTGGACCAAATCACGCCTACTACGACAAGTAGAAGACAAGGGAGTAATAGACTCTCATAATGAGTTACATGATCCCTAACAGAGTTTTTTAAATCCTCCGGTCCAAGAGAAACATTTTGAGTCAAAGAGGGACTCCCAGTTCTGGACTGGGGCATGGGCTATTTTCCAAATGCCTCTGGCAATAACTTTAACTATTTTCTCATTATCATCTGTCTGTAAACAGCAGTTTGTTAAATTGAACTTAGCGTAAACTCCTCCTCCTCCTGCTAATAAGCTAGGTTCATGGTTTCAAAATGCTACGAAGTCTAAACAATATTCCAGAGTGGAATTCTAGAAAATATGGCCTTTCCAATGATCTATATAAGCTGGCAGGCAGCAATCCAATGGAAGAGGTCTGCAGAATTGGCTGACAAAGGCAAACAGGAGGAGTAAGGCCCAGAGTAAGATAAGAATAATAACCAGAGATAGATACAGGGTCTCCTGGTAGGTCATCAACTCCTCTAAACCTCTGGCAGAGTACACATCAGCCTGAGACAGGTGGGAAACAACTGCTGGACAGTCCAGGCAGAGTTCTGGTTAGAGGGGTCTCTGTCTTGGTTGGATGATCCACTGCTCTGGTGGGCTCTGGTGGGCTGTCTTCACTTGGGAATGATGGATCCAGGCATCCAGTCTTGTAACTTTAAGAGCTATGTGAGAAGTTAGTATGACAAGATAAATTATCTTCCAGGTAGGTTGAAGGGGTTCTTTTTCCAGTCTTTCACCCATACATAGTCTTGTGGTTTAAATGGATGCATTGGAGTGCCGAGAGAGATTGGGATTCGATTAATCACCCATTTAGGAATTTTCTGAATTGTTTTCCCAAGGCTCAGAAGCTGTTTCTGGATTTCTACATTTTCTAGTTCCTTTAGGTCCCCCTCCAGTCTATTTAAGGGGTTGGGTTCTACCATTTAGGATCTCGAAAGAGAAAAATCCTATTCTGGCCCTAGGGGCACAGCATACCCGTAGGAGGGCTACAGGCAGTATGTCTGTTCAGGGTAGACTAGTTTCTGGACATAACTTATTATAGCCTGTTTGAGGGTCCAGTTCATGCGTTCTACCTTTCCTGAATTCTGGGGCCAATAGGCCGTGTGTAAGTTCCACTGGATACCTAGGGTCTTAGCTATCTGTTGCACTACCTCTGCTATGAAGGCTGGGCCATTGTCTGATCCTATAGTCAATGACATCCCATATCCTGGGATAATGTCTTTTCTTGGTTATCTCTCTGGCCTTTTCTGTACAGGTGGAGTATGCTTTGACCCAGCCTGAGAAGGTGTAGTTAAAAACTAAGAGATATTTATTCCCTCTGCTTGGTTCTAGCTCATTAAAGTCTACCTCTAAATCTTCAAAGGGAGTCTGGTCACTGCATTGAATTTCTGCTGGTCCAACAGGACCCTGTCGGGCATTGTTCTGTGCACAAAGGAGGCAGCGCTGCGTCATCAAGGCACAGAGGGACGGCAGTCGAGCAGTCAGGTAGTCCCAGCTCAACAAGGTTTCTAGAGCAGTTTTTCCTAGGTGGGTAAGTTCATGCTGCTGAAGGACCACCTGGGGTGATAGCTGTCTTGGCACAGATTCTGTGGTCTGGGAGTACCCACCATCTTTCTTTTGTTATCTTTCCCCCTTCCTGTTGTGCCCATTCCATTTCCTGGCTGTGTATGTCAGGGATGTAGGTAGCTCTGGGATTAGAATGTCTGTTCTTTGGCCTTTGTCTAGCTGCTGCATCTGCTTGGTGGTTTCCCTCTTATATTGAGTCCTTTCCTTTCTGATGTCCTTTGCAGTGTATGACTGCTATTTCCTTGGGCAAGATTTATTCTTCATTTTTAATTTTTTTTCCTGCTGTTAAAAATCCTCTTTCCATACATATATAGCCCCATGTACATGCATAGTGGTGTAGACATGGTGCAAGTTGGTGTAGATGTTGATGCATTTATCCTTGCTGAATTCTAATGCCCTGACTAGGGCCCATAGTTCTGCTCTCTGGACTGACGATCCCTCAGGCAAGGCTTGTCTCTATAGTCTCATAGTCTAATACAACTGCTTACCAGTGTGTCTCTTGCTTTCATCTATGAAACTGCCATCCATATAAAGAACAAGGTCGGAGTTTTGCAGGGGCTTGTTTGTCAAGTCTGGTCAGTTAGAATAGACTTCATCAAGAACCTCTAGGCAGTCATGCTATGGGGCCCATGTAGCAACAGGCAAGACGGTGGTGGGGTTTAAGGTTTTTATTGTTTCCAGTTTCACCCGTGGGTTTTCACACAGGAGCCCTTGGTACTGGGTCTCCCAGGCATGAGTTAGTCAGTGCTGTCCATTGACATCCATGAGCGTGATGACAGAATGTGGAACCTTAATATTTAGGTTTTGTCCCAATGTAAGCTTGTCTGCCTCTTTAACTAGCAGTGTAGTGGCTTCAAGAGCTCTAAAGCAAGGTGGCCAGCCCGCTGCAACCAGATCAATGTGCTTTTGACAGGTAAGCTATCGGTCTCTGCCAAGGCCCAGAGCTACCTGTTGTTCTCGTGTACAAATAGGTTAAAGTCCCGTGTCACATCTGGGAGTTTCAAGACCAATGCCTCAGTGAGTTTTATCTTTATAGTTGTGAACACTTTTTGTTCAGGTCTCCAAACAAGGGGTGCCTTTTCCTCTCTTTTGAGGGCCTAATATAGGGCTTTGCCAACTCTGAAAACCCTGGGGTCCATATGTGATCTGGCGCAGCTGCTCCTAGGAGTTTTTGGATCTGTCTGCAAGTAATGGGAACTGGGGTGGCACATACTGCCTGCTTTCTCTCAATCCTTAACCCCATTTCCCTTGGGTGATTCAGAAGTCTAGGTATTTGACTTCTTTCAAGCATATGTGAGTCCTTTTCTTAGAGACTCGGTAGCCAGCTTCAGTCAAGAGCTGCAATAGGGCCCTTGTTTCTTCCCAGCACTGAGCTCGAGTGGGGCTAGTTAATAAAGAGGTCGTCTACATATTGGAGTAAGATGCACCCTAATCCTGACCTGGACTTGGACAGATCAGATGCTAGTGCCCCACTGAACAGGGTAGGCATGTTTTTGAACGCTTGAGGCAGCCTGGTCCAAGTGAATTGTTCCTTAGCCCCTGTTTTTGGGTTCTCCCACTCACAGGCAAACAGGGGCTGACTACTGGGTACCAATTAAAGACAGAAAAAGGCATCCTTTTAAGTCTAAACAAGTAAATTATTCCATCTCTGATGATATGGGTCCTAGTAGGGTATATGGGTCTGGCAGCACCAAATGTAGGGTGACGACTGCTTCACTGATGGCCATTAGGTCCTAGACTGGGTAGT
>RJWH01010155.1:0-18355 GCA_004363575.1 Solenodon paradoxus
AATCACCCCCCCAGCCCCACCCCTCCCACCCCAGCTTGGCTTAGAGCTCACCTCAGCCCTACTTCTCCTAACACAATTTGTGAAGAACTTGGCAAATTTTTCTACAAGCCACACTGTATGTCCATTATATAAAATAAATCTTCCAGGCTGTTCAAATTTCAATTTTGTATTCCTCTACCACCCAGAGAAATGGCTGTGCTCAGCAAAGGTCACTCATAAAACACACCATATCAGACAGGAAGAAGAGGCAAGGACGAGATTAAGGGGCAGGTACCATCCATTAGGAGACCCTCTTCTAGCCTTTCAAGAAAAGCCCAGGGGGACACGCTTCCCCCGCTGCCCCAGAAATGTGTGATTCAGGAGCTCAGAACCACTGCTGGGAGAGCCGTGATGTGAGTCTGTTTACTGAGTGCCGCTTCCTGGAGCCACTCAGCCCCACACAGTGGAGAGCTCAGCTGATCTTTGCATAATGCAGGGGTCACGGTCAAAAATCTACATATAGGGCATGCCCTGGTGGCCTACCGGTCTAGCACACCTGGGGAGCACTCCCACACATATCCCAAGATCCCAGGTTCAGGTCCTGGGCTGGGGGGAACAATCGATGTGAACAACTGAATAAAATAAAGTGCTTCTTCCTCCTCTCTCTTCCCGCCTTCCTGCCAACTCACCTTCATTCCTGCCTGTGCCTTTTCTTCAAAAAATGGAAAATCTACATAAAACCTTTGACTCCCCGCAACCTTAAATACTAATAACCTGCTGTTGACTGGAAGCCTTGCTAATGAAATAATCAATTAACACCTACTTTGTCTGTTATGTGTGTGTATAATATGCTGTAGTCTTATGATAAAGTAAGCTGGAGAACAGCAAATGTTATTAAGAACATCATAGGGAAAAGAAAATATAACCACAGTACTGCGCTGTATTTTTCTGTAAGTTTACATCCTTTGTTTACAAGACGAATCATCTGTCAGTACTGATGTCAATATTATCTTACATGATACACAGCACTGTAAATGTTACACATTATTAACACTAGACATCAAAAATGAGAAGATAATATGAAAAATAAATTGGTATTTCTTTCCACAGATAACAATTCATGCTTTGATTATATTTCTTTTTAAAAATCCACATGTAAGTGTTGTTGCGTAGTTTACCCCATGTTGTTGAAGAGTCAACTGTTTTATCACCCCTACTGCGGGGCTGGGGGACATGCACACTGAAAGGTGAAGGGACCTTCCCCCCAAAGATGGCACATAGCAGCAAGAGGTGAGGCTGGGATCCAAACCCAGGTCTGCTGGCTCTAAGGTCCCTGCTCCTCTCCCCCACTCTCCTGCTCCCCAAGAAGCCAGAGGATTGTGAAAGGAAAGGTAAGCAGAGGAATCAGCCCAATCCAAGAAAGTACTCACCAGACTTTGGGTTCAACCCACCCCTCTGGTCATTTGCATAGATTTGCATGTCATGGCTCCAGAGGCCTCAAGTTCAGGCAATAAAATGGATTCATTCCTACAACCAACTAATGGGCACTTAGCTGCAGGATGTCCTTCACCCAGATGAAAAGTGGAATAGATTTTGAAAATGATCCATCTCATCACCTCCTGGTTTAGCAGATCTGACCCTGAACTGGGCTCAGCCCCCACCAGCAGCCGGTCCCAATCAGAAGAGAGCAGCTCGCTCAGGGCTAAGGCTCTCCAAGTTCAATCTTCTGGAAGAATAAATTAGATACAGATGCCATAGATGCAGATAAAGATATGGATGATACAGAGAAAGAAGCAGGCATACATATAGACATAGACATATAGACAGATTTCGATAAAACCATGCTGTAACAGGACAGATGACAGCCTCTGTCCTCCGGAAGCACACCAGAGACAGGACCTCCTCTGGTAGAGCCTGTGGGTGAGCAGACACCCTCCCTGGCAGAGCTGGGACAGAGCCGGGGCAGGGGTCTGACCATGTCACACAGAAACCCTGAGAGGCAGTGGGTTCCCCTTCAGAGGGGCTGCTCTGACCCGCCCTCCGGGGTCCACCCATCCATGCCCAGTCCAGACAGACAAACCAGATGGAGAAAGCAGGATGGAGTAGTAGACAGGGATTGGGGACATGAGACCCAAATGAAGTCACACTGAGCATTTTGAACTGCTGCCCCTTCTCAGACCCAAGAGGATCATAGCTGCCCACAGTGGAGGCAGAAGTCACGTGTGGGGCTAAGGTGTCTGTGCACCTGCTGGGGCAGGACTGGAAGGCAGGGGTCAAATCGCCGCGGGGAAGACAAGGCCACACTTGCGTGGATGAGTGATGGGCCCTGAATGGGGTGGAGGAAAGCAAGAATAAGCAAACCCCTAAGGAAGAGAAGACAGAAGGAAGGCTGCAGGCAAGGAAGCAGACATCTGCCGCATGGAAGAGCCGTGATCATCGGTCTGAACTCCTAGGGGAGTCCACATCAGCCCCCCACAGCTCATGAAGGCAGTGAAGATTCCAGCCCAGACACCCGCCCCCACAACAGACCCTGGCTGTTTTCTCCAGACTGTGCTGGGCCAGCATCCCAGCCCAGGCTACAGGAGACTTGTTTCCTTTATTCCCTCGTTGGCATTTGAAGTGAACTTCATAAATCCAGCTCTTCGTGTCAGAATAAAACTTGCCAGATCCTTCTAAATTGCTCCAAGCGTCCAGTGCAGGGTTTCACCATCAAATCATCCCAAAGGCCTGGAGTTGGCTGGGAGCAGATCTTGTCTTTTCTGATGATGGTTTCTGACATGTATTCATCTGCTCAATTTCCTGCCCCAGCCTTGCGATGGGGTCCCAGGAGGCCACGCCACTGCTCTCTGTCCTCAGGCTGAGGCCTGCAGGGGAGTGTCCTCCCTGGAGCTGTCATGGCTGCCCATTCATATGCACATCAAGTGAGTCTCCACCCCCCGCTCCCCCACTGGACAAGTTAATATTTGCTAATCTGATTATTTCCATGTTTTTAAATTGCTTATTTAAAATTGAGAACTTGAAGGTACCTTATAAGACATCTGAATTCTTTGGATTTCATCAACTACTTCAGCAGTTTCTTAGAGACACTCTTAACAATATGTGGCACATATACTCGGCTTTATTTTAAGTTTAGGATCTTTTCTACATAGACGTTTTACATAGATACCCAGAACAATCACAGCCTTTATTGGTTCTGGGCTCCAGCACCTTCCATCCACCTTCCTAGATGATGGTGCCCCGGGACCCACTCACACCCCGTCATCCCACACCTGCAACTTCACTCCCACATCCTGACACCCTCAAACACCAAACACGACGTGCTGCTCCCCCCACACTCCTGACATGCATGTGACTCCTAGGCCTTGGTTCAGAATGCTCCCTTCCTCTGGAATACGTTTCCACATCCTCTCCATCTGGAGAAATCCTGCTCATCCACAAGGCCCAGGCATGGACAGGAGCAGTGGGGTTGGAGTTGATATGTTGGCCCGCCTACCAGGTATCAAGGTCCTGGCCAAGAGGCGAATGTTCTCCGTGAGCTCACTGCAGCCCTGACTCTAATAGCATCTAATAGCAGAGTGGGTTTCATGGGCCCATTTTGCAGATGGAGAAACTGAAGCTCTAAGACATTGAGTGATTTTTCCCAAAATGGTCAATGGCAGGGCTGGGATAACTCTCACCAGGTCTGCCAACCCGCAGGCCAGTGGTCCCCACCCACTCCTGACCCAGGCACCCTTTTGCCCCCAGAAGAGGCATCATTCCTGCCTTGCCTTCTTACTCTCCCGAAGTATTACTGTACTGCACCTCCTCTTTTCGTGGTCTATCTTATTCCCTGTCTGTCTGCCTCTATCCCTGACCTTTCCTTCCTCGAGGAGAGGAGCAGGTTGAATTCTTCTCCTGCTCACGTTGGTGAACCGAAGTCCATCAAGGTGAACAGAATGGCCCATTCCAGTCCTATGTCCCGGGAGGGACATGACTCTGAAACCCCAAGCTGTGCTTCACCAGGTTGGGCCTCTGTGTTGGCCTGTAGTGCCCCTCTTCACACGTTTAGCGCCTCATGGGAGTGGGGCTGAAGAGAGTTGATCGCTGGAAGCAGATTAAGGCTCAGCATCAGCAGCCAGCTGTGCACAGTAGAGGGGCAGGGCCCCCTGCCAGGCGGTGAGCTCCCACCCCTCCGAGAGTCCCACTAACCACTCAGGACAGTGGAGAGAGGGAGCTGGACTAAGGTAGCTTTCGGGGCTCAGATTCTGACTCCGACATGTCTCTTTCAACCCCACGTGTCCTGGATTTACCTGCGATCCCAAGGGTTCGATAAGGTGTGGACGAGGCTCTGGGTCTTCTCCAGAGAGTCCTCTAGTCTGAGACTCTCAGCCACGAGCCATGAATCCTAGAATTGTAGGATTCTGTGAAAGAGACCAGATGCTCAGATTCTGGGATTCAAAGGTTTTAGGAAAGTGTTTGAGTCTCACCAAATGCTCTAATTCCAAGATTCTGTGCGTCACAGACGTTGCAAAAGGACAGACAGATCTGAAAATCCTCGAGTGAGAGAAGGGAGGTCCAGCGCCCTCTCCTCCACGTTTCAGTCTGCCATCTGCCTGTCCGGGGGGGACACTGGGCCAGGGACCTACTGGGCCGGGGATCTGATGCTCCTCTCCGCTCACCTGTGGGCCCTGCAGGCCCCTCTCCTCACCGGGCTCGCGCCCCCTCCTATCCCTCATGCCAAGTGACAGGGGCCCTGAAGCCCCAGGTGACAGAGCCCAAGAGACCAACACCTGGACAGATGTGTCCCCTGATGCGTCCTGAGCTAGTCTGTCATTTTCTGAAATGTTAATTATGAGGAGCGGATGGGAACACAGCCTCTGCTGAGTGGAATTTTCCAGTGCCTCTCTCGGTTCAAGCTGCTCGGGAACAGAAGCCAGACACCCGCTTCATCTCAATCTGTTTGATTTTCGTGACCCCACTCCCCTTGGAGGTCCCCTCCTAGATCAGTGTTTAATCTGTGCTCTCGGCAGCTCTGAGCAATGGACGCTCAGTTTGGTTTCTCTGGAAAGTAATTGAATCTGGGAAAGGAGAAAGAGGGGACAGGCAAGGAGGGGCTGAATTCAGGGGGAGGCCAGACCCTTCAGGATGGCCCAGCGATGCCCTCTCACCTCCCACCCTCAGCAGCCCCAGGAGCCCGGCCCCAGAATTTCAGCCATGGGTGGCCCAGCCGGACACACACACAGACCTGCCCGGCCCAGAGCAGTGAGGTAGGAGGAAGACACCCCTGCTCGGGCTGCTCGTGTGGGGCTCAGCTGATGGCTGGGCGACGAGCTCTCTCCCCAATAACAGCCATCAGTCCCGTGCCCAGAATAAGCGCTGGTGACACAGTGACGCTGACACGATGGGTAATAAAGCCTCCACCCGCCGCCGCGCCGCTGTGCGAGCTCCGGGCCAGCGCCCCAGCTCCCGCCCTG
Source organism: Solenodon paradoxus (assembly GCA_004363575.1). Classification (NCBI taxonomy): domain Eukaryota; kingdom Metazoa; phylum Chordata; class Mammalia; order Eulipotyphla; family Solenodontidae; genus Solenodon; species Solenodon paradoxus. Next base: position 5,433 of record RJWH01010155.1, read on the forward strand.
CGGAGCCCTCGCCACAGCTGCTGCTGCTCAGCTCAGCCCCACGTTGCGTGAGGAAGCTGAGCTCACAGAGGGGCAGTGACCCGCCCAAGTCCCTCAGTCACGGCAGAGCCAGGCCAGACCCTACAGGTCTCACTCAGGGCACACGGGCCTCCGGCGTCTCCAAGCTCCAGCATTTTCTCGAACCCTCGTGCCTTCCGGCTTCTCCGCGGTCCACCTGTGTGATGTCTGCACAAGGCTCCCTTTGAATTGCCTTGGAATCTGCTCCCTTTTTCAATTCGCCTCACCCTGAGCAAAAATATCCATGAAATCACAGGTTTTATTCACTAATTGCCTGTGTGGTTTTTTCCTGTCGCTCATTAAAATAAATACACAAGGACTAAAATGTGAAACATTAATATTTGTCCATGCGCCACCCACAGTCACCTCTTAGACGCCCAGGAGCAAGTCCCATTCCCTGGGAGGCCCCAGGCCTGCTGTGGGAGAGGCCAGGAGGTGGGAGGAGGGACATCCGGGCAGGAGGACATGGCTTGGCCTCTCCAGGCCCAGCCCACTGCAGGGAAGCAGTGGCTTCTCCTCCTGGGAGGTGCCACCCTGACCTGCTGCCCCCAGCCTGGGCCTGGGCAAAGGAAACACCATGACAGCCAGAGCGGGCTGGGCTGACCACAGGCCCTGGGAGGGAAGGCCCCCTGGAGAAGGGCTGGCCCTCATGGCCCCTGAGAATAGAGGTGAGGGACCTTACTACATGCCTCTTCTCCTCCCAAAGGAAGTCCTAGGCACCTAGGAGAAGAATGCCAGACTCTTCACCACTCCTGAGAGAAAAGTCAATTGTCTTTTGTTTGTGTCCAAAGGGTTCTGACAAGCAGAAAAAGGAATAGAATCTTCCAGAAAGGCAGCCACAAGGCAGACAAGCCTGCAGGCTGGATGAGGGCTTCAGGGTTGGGGAAAGAATCTGCTCCATCTCCTCACTAAAGAGGATGTGACCCGACTGAAGGATATCCACACACAATGGGGGAGGTGACCCCAATCCATCTCCCCTGAAGTTCACTTGAGGGAACATGAGGGTCCACCACTGGGAAAGGGGAGCAGCAGGGGTCATGCCACGCAGGCTGGTCTAGGTTCGAGCCCAACTCCTCCTTTTAGGACGGCAAGTCCCTTCGGCTCTCGGAGCCTCATTGTCCCCATCTTCCCCATCTGTGACATTAGCTATACTAGAACCTGTGTTCCAAAGTCGTGAGAAGGACAACACTTGCTGTGTATTATCCATGACGCTTTTTGTGTTTGTAATATCACTTATTGTTTCAGTTGATGGTTGAGGGGAACAAAGGGAGCAGGGGTGCTATGAGTGGGCCAGATGTACTTCATGTATGAACAGTGTATTTACTGAGCATCTGTTCTGAGCAGAAACTGCGCTGGGTATGGATACAGGGCAGAACTGGGACCCATCTGGGAAGCAGAGTTGAGTTCAAACTGGGAAATAACTTACCCGAAGTCACACCCTTCCAGTGGGACACCTTAGAAAGGGCTGCGTCTCCCTGGCTGGTGCAGGAGTGTCGGGAACACAGACACTGACGGTAGTTATGCCTCCTGTGTGCAGAGCGTGGGCCAAGGCTAGGTCCTGTGCTCACACTGCAGTAGAAACCAAGGAAAAAGGAAGCCTCGGCCCCACTGATAGGTGGCAATGGGGCTCAGAGAAGGGAGGACCCTGGTGTCTCCTGTGCCGGGTGCTGGAGGAGGTCTCCCATCCCGGCCTGGGCACAGGCAGCATGGCCATCCCAGTCTCCCCAGGGGCTCCTTGAAATGAGCTTCTAGGGTCCTCCTCTCATTTGAAGACTTAGAATCTTTAGGCTGGAAACTGGGAATCCCAGGAAGTTTTCTGGCATCAGAGCCCATGCTGGGAAAGCCTTGGAAGAAATCAAGCACAAATGGGATCAGCACAGCAACTTCCAGGGTGTTTTCCTTGACCTTCCGGGAGACTGAAGTTCCTGCACCAGCATCAGGGCAGGAGCCGGTGCAGCAGCACCATGCACAGCTCTTCACACCTGGAACTCAGCAATAACCAGCACCCCCAGGACCTGAGCTGAATAAACCCCTAAGCTCTCCAGAGCACCCTCAGCTGTCTCCCTGACCTGATCTGGGGCGCTGTTACATGCCCCCGCTGCCAGCACACCCATGCACACTCTCCTCAGGGCCTCCCAGTCAAGAAGCAGCTCTGAAGGAGGGAGGTGAGCCCTCCCCCTCCGCCCCCAGCACAGAAGACCCCTCCCACACCTGTCTTCTCCCATATTAACTGCATTTGCATCTGGAACAGCTGCAGTGTTGGGAATTCCCCTACACTCATTTTTCACAGAGTTTGGGGCCAGGACATAACCAAGCAATTAAAAGAAGACAAATGCAAAATAATCCTCTTAGCGGGACTTACCCATCTTCTCTCCCTTGTAAATCCATTAATGAATTGTAATTGCAATGACAGACCCTGTATTGAAATCTGGTAACCAATTCACTATGGGGCAAAAGAAGTTCCCAAGACTGAAGAAGGAAAGAAGGATATTTTAATTATCTTAATTTTTATCTATATAAAAATCAAGGAAACAAAAATATTGGTTAGAAAGTTACTTGACAATAACATGTGGCTGCCTTGGGGAGACACTTTATTTTTTCCAGAACTTGTTTATAACCTCTGTTAATCAAACTGAGATCTGAGAGAGGTGTGGGAATTGCAGACAGAGCGTGGATTGTGTGAGGATCTGAAGCAGACGTGGGGAGAATGGGATATGTTTGTGGCAGGAGTTCAGGTTTAAAAGACCCTCAGATGCTGGACCCGCTTTTCTTGGAGTATGAAAAGTGGTCCTTCTAGACTTGGCCCCTCACAGAGAAGAGCGGTCCCCACAGGGGCAGCCACGTGAGGCGAGCTGTCCCAGGCAAGGTCCACTGCGGGGCGGGCTCCCTAGAAGCAGAGACTAAAATGGGGACCCACAAGTGACTTGAGGACAGCATCCTCTCAGGAGCGGGTCAGAGAGGGAAGCAGGGGAGAGCCAGGCAAGGCTGTGGGCTCAGCGCCAGGCTGGCTTCAGTCTGAGCCGTGGGGAGCCTTGGAGCAGCCAGGGTACCAAGGAGCAAGTTTGTGGCTATGTCAACTCCCGTGTCTCAAGAGGAGAGAATGAAACCCCAGCCTGCTCAGAGTTGGCAGTGTGCCCCTATAAACGCATGGATGTTCCACTCTAGTGAGGAGCACCCCAGAGGGCCACCACCTTCCATGCCCACTGTGGTTGAACCAGGATCTCCAGAAACTCAAGCTTGGAAGTCTTGACCTCAGGGCCTCAGAATGTGACCTCCTTTGGAGATAAGGCCTTAGATAGGCAGCAAGCTAAAATGGGGTCATTAGGGTGGTCCCTGATTCAATATAACCAATGTCTTAAGAAAACAGGCAAATCTGTACCTAGATAAACGCACGTACAGGGAGAATGACTTGTGAAGATGAAGGCAGAGATTGGAGTGACCCTTGTATAAGGAACACCGAAGATGAACACGATCCCACCAGGAGCTAGGAAGAGAGCAAGGAATCGATTCTCCCTCACAGCCCTGGTTGGAACCAAGCTGCTGACACCTTCATCTTTGGGCTTCCAGCCAGCAGGACTGTGAGACAGTAAGCCCTCAAGTGGGCTTCGTAGTGGAAGCCCCAGGAAACTAGCACAAGGCGGGACTCTGACACATCAGTAACTGCTGGTGAGTCTACCCGCCCAGCATTCAGGCCTCTGGTAAGTCTCCTAACTTTTCTTGAGGAGCCACTGGACAGTTCTCTGAGTCCTCAGAGGACTTGCAGAAATCATCCACCTGCAATGCAGGGGTGGACAGAGCTGCAGTCCTGGCCAATCAAAATTGTGTATCCCCCTGCACACCGTGACTGGTTCAGGAGTGAGCACATGACCTACCCCAAGCCAATGAGTCTGAATTCTGAGGCTTTCTGTGCACTTGGGGACAGCAGGGCATAGCCTGGTCTTATCTATGAAACTATATATAAAAATATATCTCAGGATGATGGGGGAAGTGAACTAATAATTAAATGAATGATGTCGTCATGTCTCTTGTCATCATAATCTCTTATGGATTACTTGTCATTCTTGGCTCTAGTCTCTACAATGACAGCATCACATTTCAGGAGAGCCTCATATCCTACTGGGTGGGTGGGTGGATGGATGCGTGAATGGTTGGATGGGTGGATGATGGATGGAGAGGTATCAACTATATTACTATATTATTGCAGATCCATTTTGAAACATAAATTTTAAAACTACAAAAAATTGATTGAGACCACTCCAGAAAGTTACTGTGTTGTTAAACAAAACTTACAGTGATCATCTGTTGAAGGTGAATTATGTTTTTCTTGTACCAGGCATTATTGCATCTGCTCTATGTGTATTACATTAGGCCTCCTAGCGTACCTCTGAGGTAGGGCTTAGTATTCCTCCATTTTTTCAGTGGAAGAAATGTGTGTTACTTTCAATCAACCATTCCTCTAATTTAATGCCAAAAACAGACAAAGTATGCAAATAGAAATTTACAGACCAATATCCCTTTTTTTTCCTCCTACCTTCCTGTGGATTCACTGAATATTTTTTAGACTTCAATTTTGATTTCTCTGTGGTGTTTTGAGTATATCTATTTGTATAGACTCTTAGTATCTAAGTGTTACATTATATCTACAGTACTTATCACACTCAACAAGTCTTAGTATTTTTATCAATTCAAAAGAAGTGTAGGAACCTTACTCCCCTTTATCCTCTCCTAGTTATGATATAAATGTCTTAACTATTCCTTCTAAGTACATTTAGAATCACATCAAACAGGTTGTCATTTTTGTTTCAACTATGAAACACAATTTAGAAAAATTAAGAGGAATTAAGTCTACTATATGCATCCATATTTTTGCTTATTTGCTCTTCTTCTTGATATTACAAGATTCCTTCTTTCATTGTTTCCTCTTCATTTGGAGAATTTTTTATCCATTCTTGTAGAGTAGGTCTGCTGACAACGGATTATCTTAGTCTTCCTTCATTTGAAAATGTCTTGATTGCCTCTTCTTTTATGAAAAATATCTTCACTGGCTATAGGATTCTATAGGGTCTTTAGGGGTGACGCCTCTTTTCTTTCAGCGCTTGAAATATGCCACTTCCTTCTACTCTCCATGGTTTTTCTCACTCTGATATTCTTCCCTCTATAAAGTGTCTTTTCTCTCTCACTATTTTCAAGATATTTTGCCTTTAATTTTTAGAAGCTTGACTATGATATGTCTTGGTGTGGATGTCTTTGGATTTTCTACTTGGAGTTCATTCAGTTTTCTTGATCTATTGGTTTATGACTTTTGCCAAATTTGGGAAGTTTTCAACCATTATTTTTTTATTACTTTTTCCAAACTCACCCCCTTTCTCTTGTCTTAAGACTTTCATGACACAGATGTTATCTCCCATAGGTCCCCATGGCTTGTTCTTTTTTTTTTTTTTTCATGTATATTCTCTCTTCATTGTTTAAGTAATTTCTATGGTTCTATCTTCAAGTTGACTCTTTCCTCTGTCCCCTCTACTCCACAATTAAGCCCACCCATTGACCTTTTTATTATGGTTGTTGTTATTTAGGGCACAGGATATAGTCTATCTTGGAGAATGTTCCATGAGCATTTGAAAATGAATGTGTGTTTTGGCTGGAGTGTTCCGTAAATGTCAATTAGATCTTCTTGACTTTTCAGTTCTTCCATTTCTTTGCTGATTTTCATTTTGGTCCATTATTTGCATCAGTTACTGAGAGTGAGGTCTTGAAGTTCCCAGAGAAAATTTTTGATTTGTCATTGTCTCCTTTCTTCATTATCAGTTTTTACTTCATGTACCTGGAGTCTCTACTAATTCGGTGCAAACATGCTTAACATTGTTGTGTCTTCTTGTTGAGTTGACCCTTTGGTCATTCTGCCATGGCTCTCTCTAGTAATTTTCTTTACATTGAAGTCGACTTTATCTCATATTAATACAACCACTCATCTTTAATTAGCATTTTATGGTATATATTTTCCATTCTTTTAATTTCACTCTAACCTGTTACATTTGAAGTGAATTATCTGTATACAGCTTATTGTCAGATCATGTGTTCTTGCTAGGTTTTGTTTGCTTTGTTTTGTTTTTATCTACTCTGCCAAATCTCTTTTAGTTGATGAATTTAGACCATACGCATTGATATATTAGGATTAAGTCTGCTATTTTATCTTTTGTTGTTGTTTTCTCTCTTCATAGCTTCCTATGAGTCATTTGAATATTTGTTATTCCATATTGATTTTTATAGTATTTTTAGTACACTAGTTCACATAGTTTTCTTAGTGGTTGTTCTAAGTATTATATAATAATATATAATATATAATATATGATAATATAATATGTTATAATATAATAATAAAATAAATAATATAATAAGTACTATATTATATAATTTATTACACTCCACTAGCATTGGCATTTTACCACTGTGAATTAAGTGTAGGTACCTTACTTCCATTTACATCTCTTCACCCTCCCTTCACACTTTATAATAGTGCTAAATACTTCTTCTATATGCAATGAATAGCACATTTGATGTAGTCTTTTTATTTTTGCTTCTTCTACCAAATATGATTTAAGAAAATCATGAGAAAAGGAATGCTTGTATTTTATTTATCCCTACCCATTAGGATAGTCTTTGTTCCTTTCTGAAGTTCCCAGCCTTCTTCTTTTATAGTTTTATTTCTGTTTAGGTAACACTTTGAGCCATTCTTTAGAGAAATATTTGCTGGCAACAAAGTTTAATTTTTCTTCATCTGATAATATTTTTATTTCTCCCTTCTTCTTGAAGGATATTTTCACCAGCTACAAACTCATGATTGACAGTTCTTTGCTCTTTGTACTTCAAAATTGTTCTGCCACTTAATTGGAACCTCCACAGTTTCAAAGGCAACATCTGCTGTCATTCAATCTGATGTAACTTGTAAGTAACATGTTATTTCTTTCTGGATGCTTTCAGGATACTTTCATTTGAGCATTTAATTATGATGTGCTTGGTTTCAATTTCTTTGGGTGTATCCTATCTGGGACTCTTTCAGCTTCTTTAATCTGTAGGTGTATGTCTTTCACTAAACGCAGGGGGCTAGTTTTTAGTCATTATTTCTTCAAATGTTTTCAGTTCCTTTTGCTCTCCTCTTCTTCCAAAACCCCAATGATATCACCGCTAGTACTTTTGCTATTGTCCCACTGGTCTCTGAGATTCTGTTCATTATTTGAGTCTATTTTTTTCTCTGTTGTAAATTCTATCTGCCTATCTATTCCACTGCTTCTATCCTCTGTCATCTCCACTCTATCGCTGAGCCATCCGGTGAGCTTTGTATTTGAATCATTGCATGTCTTAGTGTAATAATTTCCATTTGGTTCTCTTCTGTAACTTCTATTTCTTTGATGAGATGTTTTATTTTGCACTTGTTCCAAGAGAATTCCTAATTGCTTATTGAATCATTTTTATGATGGCTGCTTTAAAGTCCTTGTCAGATCATTTAAACACCGGATTCATCTTAGTGTTGGCTTCACTTGATTATCTTATCTCATTCAAGTTGTGATTTTCCTGGTGCCTGGTATTATAAGTAATTGTTTTTATTTTCACATTGTACACATTTTGGATAACTCTGGATTCCATTTTACCTCTTTTTCCTTCTCCCCACACCCCTTGTTTTCTGCTAGCAGTTGAAGCAAAAAGCCAGAGAGGTGTTATGTTCAGCTCCCTCCTGGCTTGCCTGAAAAAAATGGGGCACCAACTCTACTTCGTCACTTCTGAATGGGAATCAGAAGCTCAGCTCCCCACTGTGGCTGATAGCACCAGAGATGGAGGGCACCAAGGGTCCATCGACACCCAGTGAGTGTTGCTGCAGGGTGGCGGCAGGACCCGAGCTCCTTAGTGGTCCCTGCTGACAACAAAGGTTGTGAGGCAGGAGAGCAGAGCGCCAACCAGCCCTACCTCTCCCTCCCTCATTTCGCCTCATTATCGTCAAGTGGAGATAGAGACACAGATTCTCTGGGACCCACTGATACCCGTTAGATGACAGGTGGGGACCTCCACTGTAAATGGCCCCACCCTCCATCACTACATAAGTCTCATGGGTGCCAGGTGGGAATGGAACCTTATCTACGACTAGAGCCATGTGACACTCCCTGGCAAGGGAATCAGAGCATCTGTGCCTGCTTACACGGTGGGTGGCGGGGGGGAATAGAGTGGGATGGAACATCTGCTTTCTAGTTAATCTGGCTAAATATGCAAGACAGGGAAACAGTGTGGGGAGAGTAGTTTTTCTGTGGCTTTTTGGTTGCAGTAAGTCAGGTTCTTGACATAAAAGTTTTCCTATTAATTAGGCCATCTTTTTCCCAGTCCTTTGACTGGAATGACAGGTTTTTCTTGGAACTCTTTTAGTCTGTTTCTGTTTGAGGTTCTGGGCTGGAGGCTTCTGGAGCACTCTCTCAGGATATGTGAAAGGCAGCAGAGAAACATAGAGAAGTCACCACCATGTCAGTCCTCAAGTTCTGAGGGCCCTTCTTTCCAGTTTTCAAGTCTCCCTGTGCTTGCTAATATCTTATGTTCAGGGTTCTTTAGTTGAAAAAAGGGAAGACCTTGGAAGACTGGGGCTATTTCATCTTGTGGAAAACAGAAGTCTCATCATTTAGGTATTTTAATGCCACTCTTAGATAAAAACAGAGACGCCTCACCTAAGCCCCACAACAGGTCACCTCCCCATTACAAGTTTCCACGGCAACTCATGTTGCCAGGACCTCTGTGGAGAGCAGGGTCGTGCAGGGGGCTTCAGCTCTGAAGGAGCCGCATCAGCCGGCACCCTGCAGAAGAAAATGGGTTTCTGCACCTCCCGCCTATGGCTTCTTGTGGACCGTGCCCGCTGGGACCCGACTGTCCTGTCTCAGTGTGCCCAATACTGGAGACCCAAAGCTTTGCCTAGTAAACCCAGCCCACTTTACTTCAAGCGAACCGGCCACCTGCTGCCTACTGGGAATCTGGCATGTGGTCCAGGGAACCCATAAACAAGATTCGGTTTGAATGCGGAAGGGGACCCGTGGCTTCTGACGCCCGTTCCAAGTCTGGACTCACCACCAAGAATCACGGAGACAAAGAGTGCTTGTGCTAGACTTGTCACCAACTCCACTGCTTCCCCCAGTAGATGGGAAGGGGGGCTCTTGAGCACCAGGTGCTGAGCTTAGCTGGGGAGAATACTCTGGGGTCAGGGAGATTTGGGGTCCACATTCAAATCCTGTCATCTCTTTGCTGAGATTCTGGGCAAGCGACTTCCCTTCTCTCTTGGTTTCCTCACCTATAAAACACAGATAGTGCAACAGCCAGACGTTATCTCTGTGCATTCATGTATACTCACCCTCTCCGTCCTCAGAACAGCCCACGAAGAAGCGCTGTTATTTCTCGCTCCATCTGAGGACACTGAAGCAGAGAACATACATAACATATATAGAAAAAGCTTACTCAGCCAGGAAGTGCAGAGCTGGGTTCAAATCCAGCAGGCCTGGCCTTCTAGTCTGTGTCCCCAGTCCTGATGATGTCTTGTTTCCAGTATGTCCTTGAGGTTGCCTTTGAAGGTCAAGTGATATATGCCTGAAAAGGACTGAGCACGGTCCCAGCACACAGGCTGAGCTCATTAAGGTGCCAGCTCTGCCACTTGGGGAAACAGAGGCGACTGAGCCAGACGAAGAGCTGAAAAGTTTCCCAATCCTGTGGGGAGGACAGAGGCATGGACTGTCGCTTACGGCACAGAGGAGAGCGGGACTGGAGAAGCTCAGGGGTCATGGAAGAGAAGGAGGGGAGTGGAGTTGGAGGAGGGACGTGCGTGTGCAAAGGCTGGTGGGGAGGTGGGCGTGGCAGGAGCAGCGGGAGCCACTGAAGGCCCTAAGGAATCCAGGAAGGGATGTAAGGAGACCTGAGGGGGTTTTAAAGGTCACTCTGGGGCAAGATCAGGTTTAGTTGCAGGGAAGTACAAGCACAGAGTTGGGGAGGCCGGTGATCAGCATCTGGGTCATATTCAGGCCTTCACTTCCTGGTGTTTCATGGAAGGGGACTTCCACAATACGATAGGGGTGCCCCTCATCCCCACCCCTGGAAAGTCCTCATACTGACTGAGGAAAGTGGTTCTGTGGGCAGATTCTGGGCTGCCAAGTCATGGGGGAACCAGACACCCCCTAGCCCCTCCCCTCCCCCTCCCCGTCCCTCTACCTCCAAGGCTGCTCCAGCACCCTAAATGATGGAGCAGCCTCATCACAGACGCCTCCGGCTCATTAGCAGCAGCTGGAGGGGCTGGGAGGCTGGGGAGGGCTGGAGGGGGACGGGGGCGCAGCGCCGGCAGCCAGGGACATCTGCAGACTCCAGGGTGCTGCGCCCCATCAGTGCAGACTGACTGGGTTTTTTCATTTTTATAATCTCATTCGCTCTTCACAGCCACCTGTGGCAGCCGCTGTGATCAGAATGCCCCCCACTTCGGGCTGCGGTGTGGACGCAGAGAACAGAGATGACGTCCTCAAGGTTGAAGCGCGCAGGCAGCAAACAGTCCCTGAGAAGAGCAGCGCCTTTGCAGAGCCACTCCTGTGCAGGATCTCTGTGTGCGGGGCCACCACCTGCAGGCAGGCACAGCCGCTGACGGGGAGGGGCCGTGATGTTGTTTGATAGACGGAGAAACGGAGGCACAGAGAGGCTAAGGTCCTCGCCCAGCGTCACGCAGAAACACATTCTTACCCTCAGCCCGTTCCTTCCACGCTGAGGTGGAACCGGGGTCTTCTGGTGACGGCGCCCTCCCCCACCCCCAGGGGCCTGGGAGTGATGAGGGATCAAAGATTGGAACTGAGGTGTTGCTGAGGGCCATACGAGCCCTTCAAGGAGGAGGGAAGAGTCCCCCCTAGGACCCAGAGCTCCCCACTAGGCCAGCTCACTGTTACCTGTCCTCACTTTTCCACTCAAGATTCAGAGTGTCTGGAGGAAGGTTCTGTCATCCTGGGCAGGTGGGCACCCATGGTCACCTCCTCTGAAGTCATGGATGACCGATGACCATCATAGTATCACCGAGATTGTCCACTCGGGAGAGATACCTGTCCAGGCCTGTCAGGAGGCCCCCACTCAGGCATTTCACAGAGACAGTGGGCTATGCTTCCCAGCCATCCCACTGGAGGGTCCTGCCCAGGGAGACACAGGGATGGCTGAGCTTCCTAGAAGACCAAAGCAGTGTCACCGAGGGTCATCTCTCTAGAGTGGCCAAGAGCTGGGCCCTCTTCCCCTCCTTTGCCTCTGAGAGCTGCCTGCACAGGGGTGCCTCTGGCAGGGAGGAGGTGCTGGAGGCAAGAGAGATATGAAGAGCACAGGTGTGGGGGGAGGTAGGCAGGGGGCAAGCACATGGGGTGGTCTGAGTGTGCAGCGTGACACTAAGTGAGAGACAGGACAGCCAAAGGCACTGCTCCTTTCTTTGACCACTCAGGGAATCTGTGACAGGTGTCGGGTATGGTAAAGGCTGGAAAGAGCAGGGAGTTCCAGTCTCCAGAGGAACTGCTGTGTGACCTTAGGCAAGTCCCTTCACCTCTCTGAGCCTCCCTGTCCTTACCTGCATTAACAGAGCTCATCCCAGACCCAGATGCACTGTGTGTGCCCGCAAATGTTGATCATTAATATCTCCTGGTGGGACTTGGGCAGGGACTAGAGGGTCCTGGCTGGTGTTTACAAAGGGCTACTAGCTATAGACGATGAAGCTATGTGGCTCAAATCCCAGAGTGCTGGGGTAATTCCCAGTGGAGGCTCAGAAGAAACAGCTGGCGAGCAAGGCAAAGGCATGTCCCCATTCCAGAGCGCAGGCTGTCTTTATAGGGTGCCGCACACCAAGACGTGACAGGAAATATTTAAATTTGTCAGCATTCATTTGCTCTAGGCTTGTTCCACAGAAGAAGGAACTGGAGGGGCTCACAGCAAAAGGCCATTAAGTAAACTGATAAAATAAATTAATTAATAAATAGAAACACACAAGTCATGATCAGGAGACACAAATCAGAGGGATTACAAACCAAGGAACACAAATCAGCTGTCGGGACTGGGAGATGACAGGCTCGGAGTTGCAGACCAGGCCACAGGGCAGCTCAGAGCATCCTGATGACCTGGTGACAGGTCAGTCCCTTCCATCTCTTTTCCAGGTGTTTCTGCTCCTCTTCGGCACCAAAGTTAAGTGTCACAGCTTCCAAGTGGCTTCATCGGGACTCTGAAGGAGCCTGACCATGGGTGCTCATGCCCCTAGAGACAGTCCCAGGGGACAGAGGGCAGGCCTGCCAATGGCCTGGCACCTGCTCCTGAGTGCCCTGGAAGGCCCTGGAATGTGCTCTTGGTAACTATTGGTAAGAAAATGGGCTACACTATCAGGTCCCAGGAAATCCAGTAAAGGGTGTGGAGAAAAAAAGAGGGAGAGGATCTGAGAGTCTCAAGTATAAAACAACATGTGAAAGGTGCAACCACGATTGACCCAGGTCAATGACCTGATCTGCCAACGTAACACCCAGTTCAACTCCACCCGCCGACCCTCCTTGGCCCACCGCACGCCCACCCCAGGTTCTGTGATGGGATTCAGGGCCCGAACTTCACCCCTCCCTGAATGGTGAGTTGTGCTGTGCGACCTCCAGCTCTGTCTCTGCAGGGCCCTTTCCCCACCTCCTCACTCCGGCAGCACACTCGGGAAGGTTCCAGAAGAGGCCTTGGGTCTTGGTCCTCAGCCACTGAGCCCCACCAGCCCTTGGGACAGGCTGACCCTCTGGCCTGTCTAGTCCCCGGCCCGTCCCCTCCCCAGTCGGAAAGCCCCAGGCCTCCCGTGGCCGGCACTGCCCTGGGCCGGT
>RJWH01010156.1:0-18349 GCA_004363575.1 Solenodon paradoxus
CACTCAGGTACACTACTATTTTGACAAATTCCACTATTGCCAAGTCAGGTGCTGTGCTTTTGTTACGTGCTGTGGCTGTTATCCTTCCAGGACCCTTTCTCATTAAGCGACTGAGGTTTTGTAAAGCCAACATACTCTCTCACTCATACTGTCTACACCCAGATATCCTCAAGCTTTCCTGTTCTGACCACCGCATCAGCAGTATCTGCGGCCTTGTCATCATTCTTGCCACCTTTGGAATGGACTGCACATTCATTCTTCTCTCCTACGTGAAGATCCTCATCACTGTGTTAGGTATTGCATCCCAGGAAGAGCAATTCAAGGCCCTTAACACTTGTGTCTCCCACATCTGTGCTGTGCTGCTGGTTTATGTCCCTATGCTGGGAGTATCCATTATCCATCGCTTTGGAAAACATGTCCCACCAGTGGTGCACATTATTATGGGTTATGTCTACCTGTTGGTCCCTCCTGTTCTGAACCCTGTTGTATACTGCATTAAAACGCGGGAGATACGCACCCATATTCTGGGTAATCTACTAAAACTGTAACAGGAATTACCCCAAGTAAATGGAGAAAAGGAAACATATTGTGAAAGACATTACTATGTTCACAAATATCATACACATGTTTAAATTTATGCTATTTGGAACTCTGATGATAGCAATCTGAGAACCTTGAATTTTCTTTAATAATTCAAATAAATTAGATGATAAGTGTAAAAATAAGTGATGAGCTTTCAATAATCCGTATGATAGACAAGGCCCGATATTTATGGAAATTAGGGAATGTGTTGGAAGATTTATAAGCAAAACATAATGCATCTATAATAGCATATAATATAACCTGAATTCATGAGAGCTCTAATCTCGCTTCTAATGAATATCATCTTACAAATGTGTATTGCATGATTTTCTACTACACATCCTTGAAATTATGTTTAGTTTCTTTGCTTTCACTTATGTGTTTTGCCTTATTTCAGTATTACTTTAAATGTAGATTATTCTGTTTTATCATATGCAGTCCCAATTTATTTAACATTCATTGATAGGTATGTATATGAAGCTTATAAAACTAAGGGGCAATTCTAGAAGACATTAAAATCAGACATTACTTGGAGTATGAGTAAGTCAAGTAGTAATCTTTGTCTCACATTTTTATTTTGCCATTAGCATTCAGTTGATTCATGAAATTATGTAAATAAACCTAAAGCAATGTAATGTCAATTCAGTATATCTTGGGAAACAGTTATTAAGTATATTTAATCAAAAAGATACTTTATTCAGTCAGAACCCGTTTTAAATAGTTTTCACACTAAGGACACTTTACAATTACATAAATAATGAAGAAAAGCAGTGCTTCAGGTAAATTACATTTGCCACATGCTCTTCCAATAATAAGGAGGAAACACTTTTACTAAATTATGCTGAAAAACAGTTTTTTTGTTGTTTATCAAAAGTTCACAAAGTTTCCTAATGGCAGCTTGGTGTGTCTCTAAACAATCTATTGTCCATCTGACCTTCAATCTACTCTGGAAAAAGATGGATGCTTTCTGATATTGTTATTTTCAGTTTTTTTCTTTATCCTTCTCATTTTTCACATCATTCTAGAACACTTTATCTTTGGGTTGATGACATTATTTTACCTGGATACAATTTCATTATTTTTTTCTTTTCTTTTTTTCCCTTTTTCAGCAGTTTCTATTACTAAGACACATAGCATGTTTATTCTTTTCACTGACATATTTGACTGACTTAGAAATTATGTGACTAACAAATATTAGAATACATAAATGAATGATCAGAAAGTTTTGAGTCATAATGAAATAGTAGACAGAAAATCAAGACCTACTCTAAACCAGGAAAATTGCAAAAATCTGTGAGGAATATAGTAAAATTTGCTTCAAATGTGCTTTTGTTTCAGAGCAAGGTGGATATTAATGACTAGATATCAACTACTTCAGTCGACTACGATACAAGACTGAGACCTATTTTAACAATACAAAAATTGCAAAAAATATTTCATATCATTATAAACAAGCTTGAGTGATTTTTTTATCAAAATGGTGGCATAGTTTTACATTATCCAGTGTTTTCTGACTGATTTAATAATTTCTAAATACTGGTAATGAAGGGAGACATTGTATTAAAAAAGAAATCCAGGATAAATTAGATGGGTAGATTAAAATAGGTGATATTCTACATCACTTTTAAATGTTATTCATTTTTCAGAGTTCAGAACACAGAAAGGTACAAATACAATTAAGTTTGAAAGATTTGAAAAAATTAGATAAGAAAACAATCTGAATATATTTACATCTCCAGTCACTGAGGAGCATTATAATTATAATTATCTACAGGAAGATGGTCTTTATTTCGCTGGTATTATCTAATATTTTCAGTAAAATTATTTCATTTCTCTGGCTATTCAACATTTTTGTTAATTAAGGTAACGTTAAGTGATAGCATTGCAAAGTTTCAGAAGTGCAGCTTCTGCAAAGCACTGTATATAGTACATTTTGATCACCACACCCACCATGCTACTGAATCCCTTTAGCCATTAATCCATTCCAGGCTCCCTTATATTCTTCTAGACAACAAATTCATAATATGAGGTTGTTTGTTTTTGTTGTGTTCTGTTTTTGCTTTGTAATGATTGTGTCATATCATTCAGTATTTGTCTTCGATTTTCTCATTTAACTTAACATAATTCCCTAGAATCATCCCAGGTATCACAAATGGCAGGATTTCAACATTTTAGCTAAGCAGTATTCTACTGTGTGTGTATGTGTGTATGTAAATGTGTATGTGTATATATATATATATGTGTGTGTGTGTGTGTGTGTGTGTGTTGCATCTTTTTTATTCATTGATAGGCACATTGGCTATTAGCTTATGTTGGATATATTATCTTTAATGTGATTATTTATAGGCATATATTTATTGTGCATTGTTTTATGGCTGTTTTTGTGATACTTGTGTGTTACCTGATTCTTTTCTCTCTCTTCCCTTGATATTCAATTGTTTTCTTAATAGAATTTGCAGACTATTTTTCATTTCCTTTTGTGTATGCTCTCTAAACTTTTGCTTTGTTCATATTACGAGGTTCAGACATATCTACTTAAATGAACACAATCCAAAGCTTTGTTTTAGTCTCCTTTTCTCATTTATATTGTGATATCTCATTTCACATCTTTATATGTATGTATGTACATACACCTAGTTATTATAGCCTTAGTTTATTTTATTAGTTTTTTAATCTCCATGTCTCTTTTAGAAGTGATTGGTCTACTACTCTTGGTGTCCATTAACTTTCCTTTTGCCTACGGTCTTATTTTAAGTGAGTGCCACCTCTTTTAAGTGTAGGCAAGGCCTCCTAACATATCTTGATTTCAGTTTAAGGGTGATAATCTCCTGTAGAAGTTGGGAAATACTTAATTTCCCCTTCAGCTCTGAATGATAATCATACCACTTACATGATATCTCATTATACTGGTCTGCAAAGTTTCCGATGAAAATAAGACTAACAGTAAATGAAGGATTTCTACAACACAGTATTTCCAAAATAGCCTTGGGAATTTTCCTCTCTTTATTGTCTGGTCTGCTTTACTGATTCATTATACCGAACCCACAGCCTCACAAACCAAGATTTTTTAATATCTTTAATTCACTTGCCATGGTGGGTGATAGCATGTATATAAACATATACATTGATATAAACAAACCCATTTTATCTAAAAATAATATATGATGTTATTTATCGTTTAAGTTATGCCTAGCAAAAATTTTGTGTGTGCTAAAAATCCTCAAGTCACTTTATCTATTTTTTAAAGGAAAGGTGCAGCCAGGAATGAAGGTGAGTAGGCAGGCAGGCAGGAAGAGTGAGGAGGAAATATCTTTTTATTTCATTTTACGTTTTTTCAGTTGTTCATATGGGTTGTTCTCCATGCAAATGGAACCTCAACCTGAGTCCCTGGCTTATATACAAACTGCACTTTGGAGGAGGTTGACTTACTGGTTACTTACTACAGCAGGGGATGCTCATCAAACCATTTCAAAAGGGTGAAATGTATGGTATGTGAAACCTATCTCAAGAAAAATGTTAAATTTTAAACAACAACAGGAAAAAAGCTTACTTAAATTCAAACAGTTTAGAATGGCAGGACTTTAGATAATTTCCCTGTTCTGGACACAGCACTCATTTTAATTCTAAAATAAGCATTACACTTTGCAACAATTGGGTGTTTATGGGCTTTTTTCAGATGCTATAAACTGTATCTTTTCTAATTTGTAACTTGCAGAGATGGGAGCACAAAAAGCCACAGTTAACATGATTTAATTCAATCGTTTTCCAAGTCTCATTAAGCTCTAGTAACATAGTAACACTGTTAAGGTGTTGATGTGACCAGTGACACTCTTAACCCAATAAGGAACCAAAATGGCAATCCTGAGTATACAGTGAAATATTGATTGAACCCATGGGGCCTTTAGGATAGGAAGTTTGTGGGGGATGTTTGCAAATAATTTGAATATGCTACCGTGTTGACAGTTCAGTGGTGCAATCAATTATTTGGAAGCCAGGATCCTAAATAATTATATATTTATTGGGTTTCATTTGGGACAGTTCAGTGAGCTTTTAGTTATCTTTGTCAATATGTGCCATATCAGTCAAACTTTTGTAATGTTATGACACTGTGGCAAAAGTTTAAAACTCTTCACCCATTTTAGATATATTGGTGTAATTTTTTGTTCCCAGTAAATGAATGCCTTGAACTTAAATGACCATGCAGAGGAGTCAGTCAAATAAGACAAATTCAGAATTTATAATGGTACCATCAAGTAATCTGACAAAGTTGCAAGCAGGTGTTTGCTAAACTTGTTATTTTTTATTTTGCTTTAGAGCGAAAATACACTAGAAAGGAAAATTATGACAGAGTTTGAGTAATATGTGTGTTGAAATTTTGAGTTCCCATCCAAGGTAGGAGATCCTGTCGAATAATGTCTGCAGAAGACAGATTTATAAGTTTGCGTTGTTTAACCGTAATATAATTTTTATATAACAATCAATTATTTGGAGGGAAGATACCTTTTAAGTTATTGCAGACATACTAGACACTTGCAGCTGATCAAGAGCTCAATGGCTTGAAACATTACTATAAAGCATGTAGCAGTGAGCCCACCAAAGGAACAAATTAGGATGAAGCTTGTATAAGAGATAAGAAAAAAAGATTAGAAAATATTGGTCAACATAGTGTCTAGGCAATTTGTCTCAAGGTGTTTGTTTTATTGTCCTGATCTGCATCTGCTTGATTTTGATCGGATGATTGCTGTGGCAAATACTAAGTTTGACACCCAACGCCCTGGATTACAATGAGAAGGCAGCCCCAAAACACAATGCTACCCTCTTGTGCCACCTATTGGTAAAGGCGAAACGGCAGCCAGATTTCTAATCGTGGGCAAGTCAAACCTTTGCGAACCAGGGATACTGAAACCTCAGAAATATAAACAATGCAGAATAGAGCAATGGCACAGAGATATACACATGAATTGATGAATCCAATAAAAAACCCAGGGGAAAATCTCAATATAGCAGTCGTATGTAAAATACCTGAATGGAAATTTAGGGTAACTGTGATCAATATACCCACTGGAATCCAGAAATCAGTAGAAGCAGTAATTAAGAATGTCAGCAAACAAAGGGAAGAATTAAAACAAGATATAAAAAGGTAAGATACATGTTGACTGAATTAAAGAACCCAATACAAGGACTCAACAATAAGATGGATGAAGATACTAATAGAATCAGTCATGTGGAAGATAGGACAAAGGAACTCAATGAAGCAAAAAAGCAAAGAGATAAAAATAATTCAAAGAATTGAGGATAGCATTCGAGACTTCTGGGATAACATCAAATGGAACAACATTCGCAGCACAGGTCTCAGAGGAAAGAGAGAAAAGGGGACAGAAACTATATTTGAAGAAATAATAGATGAGAATCTACCCAGTTTGAAGATTGAAGCAATTCTCCAGATCCAAGAAGCTGAAAAAGTTCCTAAAAAAGAATCTCAAACAGAAGTATACCTGGACACATTCGTCAACAAAATGTCAAAAATATAAAACAAAGAAAGACTATTAAAAGCAGCCATAAAAACACATGTCACATATAGAAGAGTCTTCATAAGATTGTCAGCGGATTTCTCAAATGAAACTATACAGGCCAGAAGAGAATGGCATAATATAGTCAAAGTTATGAAAGAAAAGGATTTTCAACCTACGATACTATATCCAGCAAGATAATAATTTAGAACTAAAGAAATGATAGAAACATTTTCTGCCAAGCAAATTTTAAAGGAATTCATCACCACAAAACCAGCTTTGCGACAAATATTCAAGGATCCTCCATAAAGCGTACAGATTCACACAGTGAAATAGCATGACAGTAAATATTAATGGTGGGCAAAAAGAGAAGAGAACAAAAAAGTGAATAGCTAGAATGAGTGGAAGACTAATATGCTTTCAAATAAAAATAGGTAGTAAACAGAACTGTGAGGGTTAACTTCACGGTAACTTCGACATACATCTTCAGGGAGAAACAGAGGAAGAAAATAAACGGTGAAATCATTCAAAGTAACTGCACACATCCAACCTAAAAAGAGAAAGACAACAAAGGCATCATCTGGAGCAACATGAAAAAAATATATAAGATGACACTAATCAGTTATATATCTTAACTAGAGCATTTAAGCATGAAAAAGAAATAAAAGTAATCCAAATTGGAATGGAGGAAGTAAAACTTTCATTATTTGCAGGCTACATGTTATGTGTATGGAAAATCCTGAAAACTTTATCAAAAAACTTCTACAACTCATCAATGAGTATAGTAAAGTGGCAGGCTGCAAAATCAATGCCAAAAAATCTGGTGCATTTTTATACAAAAACCACATGCTAGGAGGAAATGAAGTTACAAAAATCATGCCATTCAATACAGATGTCAAATGAATGAAATACTTGGGTATATACCTAAGAGAGGTAGTAAATGATCTCTACAACAAAAACTATAATTCCTTCTTAAAAGAAATAGAAGAAGACACAAACAAATGGATAGACATTCCCGTACATGACTGGGAAGGATCAATATCATTAAAATGGCCATCCAACCCAAACAATATATAAGTTTAATGTAATCCCTATTAAAGTACCATGGGCTTTTTCCAAGAAATAGAACAAAAAAATCTTAAATCCGTATGGAACAAAAGACCCCAAATAGCCAAAGCACTCATTAGAAAAAAGAATGAATCTGGAGGATTACACTTTCTTACTTTGAGCTATATTACAAAGCAATAGTGATCAAAATGGTATGGTACTGGAATAATACCAGAAGTACATATCAGCGGAAAAGAACGAATCACAAGAAACTGACCAACTAACATCCATTCAGTTAATCTAAGACAAAGGACCGAAAAGCATTCATCAAAAATAGGAAAGTCTCTTCAACAAACGGTATTGGGAAAACTGGACAGCCACATGAAAAGAATGAAGCTAGATCACTCTCTAATACCATCACAAAAATTAAATCGATGAGAGACTTGGACATAAGACCCAGAAACCGTAAAACTCTTAGAAGACAACATAGGAAATGTTTTCCATGACATCAGTTTTAGAGAGGCCTTTGTGGACTTAACTCCACCATCAAGAGAAACAAAAAGAAAAATAAACAATCAGGACTGCATCAAACTGAGGAGCTTCTTCATAACAAAAGAAAAAACATCACTAAAAACAAAAGGAAGCCTACACCCTGGGGAGAAGATATTTACATTTGCTATTCTGTCAAAGGCTAAATATCTAAAATAAACAAAGAATTAATAAAAATCAGGATAGGAAGAACAGAAAATCCTACTGAAAAATGGGAGGAGGAATTTCAGACACACTTTTCTGAAGAGGATAAACAGTTGGCCAACAGGAACATGAAATTATGTTCTTACTTTCTGGTTATCAGGGAAATTAAAGTTAAAACAACGAAGATATATCACCTTTCAACTGAAAGACTGGCTGATGTCCGAAAGTCTGGAAACAACAGATGTTGGAGAGCATGTGGTGACAAGGGACACTTTTGCACTCTTACTGGGATTGGGAATTGGTGCAACTCCTATGGAAAACAGTTTGGAGACTCCTCAAAATCTGAAAATGGAAATCCCATATGATCTTGCCATTCTACTTCTGGGTATCTAACCAAAAGTTACAAAAGTATCCATCTGCAGAGATGTATGTAATCTTATGTTCATTGCAGCCCTATTCAGAATAGTTAAGAAGTGGAAATTACCAAAGTTCCTAACATCACATGAATGGATAAAGAAGATGTGGTACATAGATACAGTGGAATACTATATAGCCCTTATAAGAGAGGAAACCCTGCCATTTGAATCAACATGGATGGAACTAGAGGGGATTATGCTTGAAACACATCAAATGAAGAAAGACAGATACTAGGTGACCTCATTCTTAGGTTGGAATGTGAATAGAAAAAACAAAAAAACAGATGAAACATAAGCAACCCTGAAACATTTGTAACAGAACTGAAGTTACCAAAAGGGAATGGAACGGGCGGGGGAAAATGATGACAGGGCCCACTGGATAATGGGGTAGAACACTTGGTGATTTGGTGTAGGGCAGGGTGTGTTGACATATATCTAAGAAATGGAGAACCTATACATAGGAAATTATTTTAACATGTAGAATAATTTCTTTAATTAAAAACATGAAAAAATAAAAGATTAAGGGACAAAAAAAACCGGTGTAATATATATATATAACAGAGTACTATGCAAAAACAAAAAGAACACATTACTGATATATACTAAAGAAAAATTATAGTTATAAAGTTAAGAAGTGTCATGGAAGGACCATTTACCAAGGCAAAGAAATTTTTTAAGCTTCTCCAGTGGGTTTGAATAATGTCATTTGTTCATGCTACTAACTCTGAAGGTTAAATGATAGACATAGTGCATAGTGAAAATGTATATGGGCCAATTTTTCTTAGTTTTTTTATGATTCGTCCTATGAAGTGAGTTCCAAGGACATTGTGTAGTCTATTAGGAATTTCCCACACAAGAGACAATTGCTCCAATAAAATTTCCCTACTGTTGAGTTATTTCCCCTCTGCATGAAAATACTTCAACTCAGTGATAGCACCTACACATCATAATTTCAACATGTGAATACCCTAAAGAGGATGGCATTTGAATAAAATTATGTTTTAAAGGGCCTATCAGCAAAAGGAGGGTAGTGAGTGGGCAGCGACAGCCAGGTAGAAAAGAACAAAGGACAGACTAATAGGCAAGGACAGCAGAATTTCAATGCAGAACATCTTGGGTACAGTCAGTGCGGGTGGCGGCAGTTATTTTCCCAGAAAGTCTATTTTGTTACATTCAGGTCCCTGGTCAGCACTGACCGCCTGCTGAACCCACGTTTACGTGGGGGGTGTATCTTCTTCCATGTGACCACTCACTTTGTCAGTTGGCAAGCATAATTCAATGTGCCTCATTCAGCTTCTGTCTGAAGAGAATCAGACAATGGAGTTCAGAGAACTACAAAGAATAAATTGTCAAAGACTATATGATGCATTCAGTATGATTTGGTACACTCTGTACTTCTCTGAGATAAGAATCATCCACAAATAACTTTCAGGTTTGTTAATGATACTTTAGAATGTTATTTCTGGAAATCCAATAAACATAATCCAATAAACATTTTTTGTTTTATATAATTATGAGGAATATCTTCTCTTTTTCTTCAGAGAGTAGGATTGCTGGATTTCAACTTTTGCTATAAAATATAATTTGAGAGAATAATAAAATAACATCATAAGAAGCTAGCCCTTTGATAGGATAATGTTGAATAAAATTAGAATGTAAGAACTTTTTCTTAAAATAAAGAGCATAAAGGCTTTCCAATTATTAGTTATTTTATTACTCTATAAATCTGCAGTGAAAATTGTGAAAAATGAATGTATGCCCTATTGTTAGCTATAACGATCTAGGGACCTAAGGTATTCACCATGATTTTAGGTCACTGCTTCTGCACATATGCCCCATTTTTCATTCACAAATAAGCGGAAAGGTTTTCATAATTTGCATGATCTATGGCTGGTAGACAGTTAGGGCTCTTTAAGGTCCTGGAGGGTCTTTGAATGCTCTGCAGAACAAGTTTAAGAGTCAGTGGATTTACCTTCAGAAAATTACATAGAGGCTATTCTATAGAGGTATAATGAAGAATTTAGATCTGGAGTATTTTGGAAGTGCTAGAAATTTCCTTAGTTTTCATTTCAGAGCACGGAATGCAGAGTAGAAAATTTCTTTCAATTTGTACGGGGCTTAAAAGTCCCTAGAGTGTTATCGTATTGATTAAATATTTCATAGATTTTTAAACCAAATTCTGACTTTTTTTTAGATATGTTGTGTCTATGGAACTTTGTTATATTATATGTTCTGTGTTAGTTTGAGAATTTTTCAAGAGGTAGAGTTCAGCAATGAGTCATTTATATATTGTATTAGTTTAGTGTCTTGGGTAGACATAAGGTCCTGAGGTTTCTTTCATATTTGATGTATTGTCATTGTTGTTATTTTAGTTATTAGTGAAGCAACTTTCATTTGCAAAAGGACCTTCGTATACAAAGTCATTATATGTGCTTGTTCATATTCATCAAATATGTGATATCATAGCATAGCCATCAGCAAATAACAAAGAGTATTCCACTACTCTCCATTGAAACCCATCACCGATTGTTCCTTAAGTCCATCTCTCTGGCAGCTGCAGTTCTGTTGACAATGTCTAAAGTTAGGTTTTTGCTTAATATGTCAATTTGTTTTCTTTCTTTATATCAAGATATGAGTGAGGTAATTCAGTATTTGTATTTTATTTCTGACTCATCTTATTTCTTGCTTCTCCTACTTTTTAAATTTTCATAATTTCATAATTCATAATATATTTTGGATATTAAGTCCTTGTTAGATGTATAATGTGCTCTAGGACTTCTATTTAAAGCTTTTTTCTAATTTTCTCTTTGTTATATTTCTCTTTTAGTTTCTTCATTGTTCTTCTAAATTTAATGAGTGTTATTAAAACTATTAACCTAAAATCTCATCAAAAAGTTCATTTGCTACATTCCTATTTCCCTATAGGCTTTTGTTTTGTTCCATGATTCGCATGTATTTCTCTGTGCGTTCATTCCTACTGGCACATGTTTGTCCATGAAGCAGTCATCCCCGATGTAACTGTACGGTGCTAGAATATCAAGCTGTAGAGTATAGGCCTGGGGTGTCGATCAAGATGTTATGTGGTCTCCGCTCTAGTCAGAATTGCTGAAGTTTTAAATCCAGCTGTGTAATGAGACTTGAGAGTCCAGTGAAGAGTGTGGAGTAGGGGTAGGGAATGCAGAGTTTTCTCTCACTTTCTCAGGAATGAATAAAGCATAGGGAGATCTGTTGCGGGACCAGATGACGAGCAGTCCACAGTTCCCACAGATGCTATTGCGGAAAGAACTGAGAACTAGACTCAGCAAAGCACAGTCCCTGTGAAAATTCTTCAGTCCTCCAGACTTGCAGAACTCCCAACATGGGCAGCAAACAAGCTCTGGGCTCTGGAAATATAAGCTATACCCAGCAGCCAGCAGAAATTCAATGCTGCCTAGCAGTTGTCCAGGTGTTTTTGAAACTGCTGTTTCAATGGAGGTTCTCTGATAATCTTACTTAAGAGCACAAGAGAATGCAATGCTTTTTGCAGAAAACACTCAGTTGTCTATACCGTGGTTATACACATGACTGTTTTTCTCCAGCAGACTGGAGAACTGCAGCTAGGATGGCAGGAAACTCAGGCTCCACAGGCACTTTCAAGCAGAGGAGACAGCTCTTTCACGCTGGTGCTTTCTTGCAATGGCTGCCTCCAGCATGTACTCCAGGAACACAAGAGATCTCAGCGAAGGACTTCTGCAGTGTCTCACTTCACAAGGATATTATCAGTTTCCCCACACCACACCTAGGGTTTTGTTCAGCAAATAAGTATCAGCCAGTCAGGTCTTAGTGTTCTTTATCTCTAGTCTCCTCATATGGTCTGTTCTATTTTCTCTGCACTCCAAAGGCCATTTAGACCTGAAGAAAAGTTATTTGGCCATTTAAAAGTAAAACATTTCTTACTAAAAATTTCCAATTGGGAAGTCATTTTTAGGTATGGGTCCTAGAGGTTTTGAACATAAAGTCTGCTGAGGTGCTGGTAGGGGGTTTATTGTCCAGTACTGCATTTAATTTAGAGTTACATGCCTTATTCCTCATTGAAAAAGCTATTTTTATTAACAAAAATATAGGTAGTAAATCTTGGTGACCACAGTTTCCTGCTTTGGGATTGTAGACTAATTTTCACCCTTTCTTAGGTGTCCTTAGATTTCTCTCACAACTTTCTAAAACTTTTGTGAAGCTCTGAATCATGGATGGTTAGTATTACGAAGCACTGCGAATGAATCCACTTTAACCATTATGTCTGGAGTAAAACAGGAAACCACTTTCTCAAAGTTTAACCCCAGATCCCTCCATGTGCCTGTTAATTCTCCAGCATCACTGACTGCACCAATTGAGAGAGTCCATGTTCTTTTTCCTCAGACCACAACAGAGGTTAAAACTCTCATTTAAAAGAGGATAAAGGAGACCAAAAGCACAATGTTATGAAACAACCAATAACTAATGCAGTGAACTTTTTTGCAGGTACATCTTTCTAACAAGTTTTATCACTGTCACAGGAAGAAGAGTGGCAGGAAGATGACTAAGTTAATGACAGTGAACCCTTATACTTCTTTCACATACTGCATGCAATCCCACTGCTTCTTTGTTCTGGCCCCACCCCTTCCTAAAAAGTCCCTGATTTTGCCAGGAAGAGGGAGGACATTTTATTATTTTGTTTATTTTGCTGCAACAGGAGTCCCCCATTTTTCCTAGGAGGCCAACTCCCAAATCAAGTCACTTCCTTCTTGCATCAAACCTACCTACTTGTCATGAATTTTCCTTACCAATAGATGGTGAACAGATGGGCCTTTTGTCAATAACAAGGAATTTTTCCTGAGAAGTTTTTGTGATTGTAGATTATGGTGTAGAAGAAACAGTAGAATTAGGCACAGCCAGTCCTTTAGCCCTACTTTTTTCCTTTATCAGGGAAGCCAACTCAATTTTCTTAACTAGGAATATTTCCTGGAATTTCACAGTTCACTTCCCTTTGTTATTTGGTCCCTCTCCTCTAGCTGGCACAAACCAAAAACCTTGTCTCCTCATTTCAGGGAAAATGGAGAGGGAAAAACCGTGTTTTTCTTATTCAAAGAGATAGTGAAAGTTGATGAAAGAATTTATAACCAAATAACTGGAAGTCACAGAACCAGGAAATGATTCACACTGTCTCCAGGAACTGCCGGAGGAGGAGATGGCTGAAACAACTACAAGAAAAAACCGATACTGATTCTAGATCTTCTGTTGCCTCTGGAAGTCAGATGACTTTTTTGAGGGGCCAATGTTGGACACCAGATGTTAGCAGAAATAAAATTGCTGCTGCAGACTGCAATAAAATGCATAGTCAGGAACCTTATTTTTATGAGTTGATTTTGGAGATTCAAATCTGAAGTAGCTTCAGAAAAGTCTTGAGGATGCACTAATTTCTCAAAATTTTTTCAGTTTATAGATGTTGTCAAAAGGCAAGCTAAATGCAGAGAAATGTGCATTAATCATTATTAATATAAGAATTTGTTACATTCATGGTTTAAGATAAGCAGGCAGGAAAATAATTGCGTATATTTAAGAAATTCATTAACTTTAAGAGCAAAAGTAATGTATGTGTAGGAACAAGTCAGAGTATGTTCACTAATTCTTTTATTCTAAAGAATGCTTCCTGTAGGTATGTAGGATCTGTCTGTCCATTGCAATGCAGTCATATCTTGCCTTTGCATCCTGTTTTCCTTCCACTGATTGCTCATTGGCAGTGTCTGTGTATAAATCCTAATTTTTAATTCAGTCTTTGATTAGTCGCAGGGCATCTTCAGCTGTGAACTGCATTCAGTTGACTATGGTCTTTCTAACAATTTTACTGCTCACAATGACTTTCACTTTTTCTTATTTTAATATTTCAGTTCACACTCAATAAGAGTAATGAATTATTCTGGTACATTTCATTCTGCAGAGATAATCATTGAAAAACTGACTATGAAAATGTTGTGTAAGCTATTCTGAATAACTCCAGGACCCCAAGATAGAAATGTCATTTTAAAAGGTGCTGATTAATCCAATAACAGATGATGGAATCTGTAGCTAGGTAAATCATACATAGGATATCAGCATCATCCTGAAGTGAATCTTTTCTGATGAGCGAACCTTTCATTTTTGTTATTATTTCCAGAAAGATGCAGAGAAGATAAAGGTGAGCAGGCTGGCAGGAAGAGAGATGAAACAGAAAGATCCACTTATTTTATTTAGTTGTTCATTTTGGCTTTCCCCTGTGGCCCTGGGAAGTGAACCTGGGATCTTGGAATACTTGCGAACCTCCCCTGACTGGAGGCATCAGACCCAACTGCCAAACCACCAAGGCGTGCCAGGAAACCTTAAAATTTTGAAACTACAAGGTAAAAATACCATTTTAAAAACTCTAAAAATAACAATATTTACATATCATTTTCTTCTGTGTGTGTGTATTTGAACATGTGTTAGGATCAGTTAAATATCTCTCTACTATAAAACACAGAGAAGGAAGTAGGTCAAGAGTTTTTAAAATGTTGCTCTTTTACTCTACAAGTAAAAAATAGTGTGAGAACCATAAGTCTATATAGTTGTTATCACATTATTCACATATTTCCAATGCTAATTGCATAAAATTTCTCATAAGTAAAATGGATTTCGTTGCAAGTTTGGAATGAAAAGTTCTGTCAATAAGAATGTGAAAGTAAGATTTAATTATATCTTGTAAAATGATAGAATAAAATAATCAGATGAATTTTATGGACTCTGGGGAACTGTTCCTAGTAATTTTGACTCAGCTGATACAATTCTCAAAGGAAACAAGAAAAAATTCACATACAGGCTGATAAATACACACGCTGACATACACGTAGAGAGAGAGAGAGGGAAAAATGCCTGCTCTTAGACATCATTTTAGGAACATTGTCTTTTTGTTTATCATCGCGAAGTACTGACCCGCTACCTATGGTGGAAACCCAGGTATTTACTTTGCTCCTAACTGAAATTCAAGGGAACGAGAAGTTTTACATCTAATGTCATTCCTGCATTTTATGTTCTCTTTGTTTTTTTAATTAGACCAAATAAGTGGAAGATTGCTTTATTTTGAGACCCTTCTGTTTACTATACCCTTTGTAAAGATATACATTTCTCTTTGATTTATCAGTTTTCCAAAATGAACATGGAGATGTCAAATGCAGGCAACCGAGAACAATACATAGGTGTGAAATGTCATGTCATCATTATAGCCACGTTTCTTGAGATCTTATTATGAAATGTATGACCCTCAAATTTCTCCTGATTCTTTTTACAGCCAGCAGCATACATTCAGGCAACCTATCTGATTTTTCAATATATCAAAGAAACCTGTCACTCTGTCCCAAATACCAATGATAACACTTTTTTGAGAAAACTTCTACATGTAAGAATGGGCTAGAATTTTTAATCAGAAAAATCCAATGCAATCTAATATTTTCTGATTGTTATTATTATTCACAATTTATAGGTTTTGCCTAGGCTCTAATGGTTAATTGAGCTGTTGAACCAAATTAAAACTTATGGGTTTTGTTTTATATGATGATATGATTAATAAAG
Organism: Solenodon paradoxus; assembly: GCA_004363575.1. Taxonomy (NCBI): domain Eukaryota; kingdom Metazoa; phylum Chordata; class Mammalia; order Eulipotyphla; family Solenodontidae; genus Solenodon; species Solenodon paradoxus. The sequence continues at coordinate 15,845 of RJWH01010156.1, forward strand.
ACAATCACCACTTCATCTGAGAAAACACATGAACTTTGTCTTTCACTCTTCATTTCATTTTCTTTTCTCTGCTTGGCTTACATTTTTGTCCTGCTGCATAACAGCTGTTTTTTGAGTGTTTTGTTGATCTCAACCTATTAACGATAATAGTGGTAGGAATGCCTGAAGGCACTCACTTGGCCCTGGTGAGGGAAAGTTCCCCTTAGACATGAATTCTGTTAAATTAATATTAGGTAGAGCTGGACAGACCCTTATGTTCTTATTATGGTTGAAAGAGGAAAGAGAGGAGAGAACAAAACAAGCATAGGGTCCAGCTTTAATTGACAGCTTAACGTTAGACATGGATTTGTTCAAGGATTCCTGGCTTTACTCCTCATTGGTGAATTTAATTTTTGAGTGGGAATTTAAAGCAAGGAAGGAGAAAAAGAACTGAAAATTACAAATAAATCAGAAAAACACTGACCAGTTACTTAAATGTCAGGTTGGTAAGCAAAGAAAGCTCCCTGGAGGAGCCTAGCTTGCCTCTTTTCTAGCCCTGTGACTGGAGATGTGTTAGTGCTGGCCCTCAGTGAAGTGGACACCCATTTGGTATGGACACCTGAGCAGTAACCTTAAGTCAGGCATTTGTACTACAGAAAAAAAAATGTCAATTCTGGGAGTGAACCTGTACAGAGGATAGTCATTTTACTTCCCTAAGACTAATATATCAATGTGAAAAAATAAGTATAACTTAGAAATATTTAAATAGTGCTTTTATACATTTTATGGAAATAATCTAATGACATATTAGGGATATAGTATCATTAATTTCTGTAGAAAGGGGATACAATAATAAATCTCTGATTCGCTGAAACAGGGAAATAAAATTCTTGAAAATAAAAAATATGTTCCTATGCAATTAATTTACCATGATGTTATGCTATTAGCATGATAAAACACACACTAAATACACCACCTCAAAACCATAGCTTCTACCTTTGTGTCTTTGGGAATTATAGAAGAACTACTTAGAGTTATAGCTCGAGCTTTGTTTCACAATATATCTCAAATAAACTCCTTAATCACATCCAAAATACATTGTGCCCATTATATAAATTCCAAAATGTTTCATCCTTTCCTTTTTCTCATCATTTTCCTTCTTTTCCTGTAAACTCCTTTCCTACCATCCAGAAATATATAGGTATTTCTTCTCACCCTTAGGAGCTTAACTTGCAAGGAAATTCCTTTGGTAGATGATAACTGTACTTCATAACATGAATCACTGTTTTGGTCCAGTTTGGTTTTTGACTATAAATGACACTGTTTTGAATGGATGGTTTGGTAGGCACACGATACTTTTGGAAAATGTATATATACTAAAAATAAATACATTAATTTTGTCTAATAGATGTAATGACAAGAGACTTTTAAAATGATTTACTATTATCTATGAGAGCAGCAGTAATTTTTGACAATACTATAGTTACTGTTCAGATGTAGGTATAGAATAATGATTTCTTCAATGCTAGTCTTTCTCTTTAATACACACTTTCAAAGTCAAAAGATAAACATAAATGGATTATTGATATCAGTATTTACAGATGACTGACACATAGATGGAGGATATGAAACAATTTTATCCTACTTTTATCCTGGGACTATATGTCAATAGTATAATAGTCTCATTTAATCAGGAATACAAGGCTGCTCTCTGCAGAAGCATCAGAACTCTAAATGGATTACATTCATATTTCCCAATGTTTCTGTTACTCATTTTACCCAAAGAACTTGAAGAAAGATACCAAGCATAAGAGAAACAGATTATTCCAATTTCTATCTCTTCTCCTAGAATTTAACTTCAAATTAGTTTCAAGTGGACTCTCACTGCAACCAGGTTCTACTAAAAATGAAAGAAAAATGTAGTCCCTGTTTAACATGACATTTGCTGTCTTGAATAAAACAGTGTTATATGGGGGATTTAAATAGCTGATAGGTGTTTCATGTTATAGAACCTTGTATAATAGTTTACTAGGACTGCGTATTTCTCTTTGAGTATAGATTTTTAGCTGTGAAGAGGATTAAAGTAGTAATCAGCATCAATACATGTGAATACTTGATGAAATAAGCATTTTGTGTGCTAATTCTTACTCTTTTACCCTAGAGACAAAAGCCTTGATTTCTGTTCTGCAAATTCGACATCATGCTCTTGATCAATGGAAGTTACTACAGACCCTTTCTTCTGACTGGTTTCCCTGGCCTGGAGAACTCACATCCCGTGATTTCCATTTTGTTTTGTGCCCTTTATCTAGTTGCCATTATGGGCAACATCACCATCTTAGTGGTAATTTGGGTGGAAGAATCACTTCATGCACCCATGTACCTTTTTCTCTCCATGTTGGCTGCCAGTGATCTGGGACTCTGTGCTGTCACCCTGCCCACCCTGTTCAAGCTTTTCTGGTTCAATATCCGTGAGATTGACTTTGATGCCTGTCTCACCCAAATGTTCTTCATCCACGTCTTCTCCCT